>CAXIVM010002053.1:0-34945 GCA_964035705.1 Porites rus | reverse complement strand
TCTGTGTTGCAACAACAGCAACCTAAAGCGGCTGTCATTCTTGGCAAAAATGGCAATTGTGTCACCTTTGGCGACAGACTGAATAGTAATAAGCCCCTTAGGTGGGAACAAGGCAGACTCAAGCGCAACAGTGGGGAAGCGCTGCAGCCTGATTTTGGTGGAGTCAAGACAGGAGGCATTTCCTGCTTGAGGTGGGGCACGAAAGTACCCAAGCAACGTGCTTGGAGTGAATGATAGGTTCGTTGCCATAAGTCAAGCACGTGGTTTGAGATAGAGCGAATACGCACACAGGCAATGACCGGCCTGAGTCCACCATATTCGGTGACAAGTCGCCTCCTGTAACAAAGCATGTAACAAAGCGCTACTCCTGTGCTGCGGGAAGGTACTTTACGCCAATCAATGTCTGGGGCCGGGGAGGCCCACAGAGCACTCCACGTCAAGTGAACGACCTGGCAGAAGGAGAGCCAATGATCGATAGAGTTAGCACCCTGCTGGCAGAGTACACATGGAACGTACGAGGCGCAGCACCCTTCAGAGGTCACCAGGCGAAAAAATGCTGGAGGAAATTGCCTGAGAGGGGGCGCAGCAATTGTATGAAACTGTAGGAAGGCACTGTTCTCATCAGAGAGATCACGCAAGGCCACATCCCTTGGCGTTGCTGGCAATAAGCATGATGGACAGAGTGCTCCATAGCCTGGTCCATGTGGAAAACATCGTGTGTTGTTCCGACACCATAGGCAGGGCTGACTGCGACTGAGCTTACCTCTAAGACGCAGCCAGCGTAAGACTGCATATCGCGGCACGGCTCCTACTTGCGTGGTAGGAAGCTCTGCAAGCCAATCGAGGAATTCAATAGAAGGGCCCAGAGCCCAGCCATTTCGATAGATTCGATTGGTCAAGTGTAGGTGGGAGGCTTCTAGAAGCCTGGTAACGGCGATCTGCTTAAATAACTGTTTGAAGCTACTTGCTCTCTGCGCAGGCGTGTTGTTTTGCCGTAGGAGGTCCAAAAGACGCTGTATGTCTTCAGCAGGGAGTTGCTTTTGCCAATACTTCCAGCATTGTTGGATGTGTGCAGCATAGGAGCCCTCTTGCTCCGCTGCTAAAGATTTGTATCCTTGCATTAGGTAACATCCAAAAAGTGAGATTGCTTGCATAATTGCAGGATCTAGCAAAGGGCCGATACGTAGCCAGCGACAGAGACCTACCAGTAGGTGCTGTGGGAACCAATGTCTGTTCAGAAGAAAGTCCGCCATTGCGTGATAGAGCGGTCTGAGGAGGATTGGCGAGAAGAATCGCTGGGTTTGCGAGTAGTAGAAGAGGCTCAGTGAAAAGGTGTTAAAGTAAATGATCTTTGCATGTACACTGAGATTGGCCCGGTTGGCTGCTGCTAGTCTAGTTCGAAATTTAGCAAGCTGTTTGGATAGCAGGCTAGTCATGGATGACTGCAATTGCAGTTTGACCATAGTTTCACTTGTGATTTGACAGGTCCACCCTGTATGGATTGCGAGGCCTAAGTTGATGGTGGATGGTACTATACACTGGCCTCCTAGTCCTGCTCGGTCCAGACAATACAACTGACTGGGGGTATAACCAACATTGGTTAGCAATTGCGTTTTTGATCGACATTGGCAGGGACTAGCTGCTAGTCGGCAGAGCAGAGGGTGCCCTTCGGTAGCTAGCCTCGGTATGGCCTCTGAGGGCAATTGTATACAGTGGTCACCGTGTCTAAGGACAAAGTGACGTGTATAACTGGGGACTTGCTGGAGGGCTGCACTACAAGTAGCCTGTCCTGCCTCGTGGATGGGGGTTACGTGGCACCAGACGTCATCAATTTTGCGCAAGGTGCCTTCTGTGAGGGCTTTGCTGGAAAAGCCAACTTGCCAACAATGGTGCGTGTCCATGACAATTCCTGCTGACTTCCATTTCCTGATGTTCTGGAAGACCTCTTCAACCCACGTGGAGTTGGTTTGATGGCCAACTATTGTGGTATCGTCAACATAACCTGCAACCACAATGACTTGCGGGATTCGATTGAGTACAACAAAGATTGGGTCCATGGCCAGGCAAAAAAAATACACTGACGTAGATCTTCCCATATCAACGCCTGAATGCACACTCCTTGCTGGCAAGAGTCTTCCCTGGACTTTGTGTCGGATTCTTCTACCAAAGGGCAGGTAGCGTGCAAGCTGGAGGACCCAAGGGGAGCATTGGCGAATGCGTAGTATGTGAAGTATCCAATACGCATTGACTCGCTCGAAAGCTTTAGAGAGGTCCGCAAAGAGTGCAGAAGCAGGTGCAGAACCTTCTAAGGCTCCTTGGACTTCCAAAACAGCTCTCTGTGGTTCTCGGAAGGAGTTGAGCAAGGTCTGGGCAGGATGGAAGCTGTCCCGGGTAACCCGGAACAGAATGGCAGCAGCAGTACCATCCTGTAGCCTATCAAGTGTGTCAGGCATGCCTAACGGCCGGAAGAAATCTGCTGTTGGCCCCTGCTTTGCTTTTGGGATCCAAACTCCAACTTGTGTAGGTGGTGCTAGTGTACCCGCCAATATGACAATATGTGATGAAAGTCATCTTTAAGGATGGCAGCAGTCTGCTGTGGGAAGACACGCCACAGGGCATAAGGCAACCCATCAGGACCTGGAGCTGAGTCTTCAGTGAGCAGGAGATGCTCAATATAGTCTTGTTCCGTGGGCTCCGGAATTGGTGGCCAAGGAGAGACACACCGTCGGTCCAATCTCGATCATACCGAACGGGGTGTTTAAACCAAAAATCTCGGGTTGCTAACATGGCTTCATCATATTCTAGGGCGGTACGGCACTCTTGCCCATTGTGTTGCAATAGGGGGCCATGATAAAAAGTGCCTCTAGGACAGACTGTTTTGAGCCTGTCCCAGAATACTGTTTGTCGCCTTGCTCTTTGGATCGGGTCTGTGCTTTCTGTACCTATTGGCAATTGCGCATTGGTAGCAGCAGCAACCTCTGATGCCTGTAGAGCCGCAGCGATAATGGTAGATGGAATCAGCAGACATCCTTGTTGGGTTTGCCAAGGTTGTAACAGGTCAATGTCTGCACTTTGTTCATATAACAGGCGTACTTCTTCAGGCTGTATGTGCAAGTAGGTCTGTTCTTTGCCCAACAGTTTGTACAAACGTTTTAGCGGCGACAGCTTTTTGAAGTGACAGGAGTGGGTTCTCCACCAGCTCCAAACAACCGCGCGGCAGTGCTGCGAGAAAACAGCACTGGCAATTTTAGTTTCTCCCGCCAGAGAGATTTTGCGCTTGAGAGCAAACAGAGAAGCTTGTCTTGCAACAGCTTGCAGCCCTTCTGATGTGGCTGTTGGATCTAGAAAGACTTGAGTTGGTATTGTATGATGCTTTTCCGACTGCGGATGCGGTCGAAGACGGGGTTTCATTTTTAGTCGCAACATCAGCGCCTTGTGATGGCAGGAATCTATCCGGTATCTCCCATGGATACGCGCAAAAAGTTGCGTAGTATCCAGAAAGAGGCTAGGTACTAAGAAACGATCAAGCGCAGATTCTTGGTCTTGGAATTTGTAGGTGGGGAGCGTAGGATCCACATCTGTGAGCCCGGCTCTAACCAGGAAGTCATCCCATGTGTGGAAGTGGTTCTGATCACACCGGTTGAAATCTCCTCCAATGAAGACAGGATGATTGGTAAGCGCAAGAACAGTTTGTAATGTCGCAGCAACAAAAGACTTCGGACTGTTAGGGGGTATGTAAATCGAGACAAGCCAAATAGTGCAAGCTTGGTATTCAACACAGGCAGCGACTGCGTAATGCTTAACCAGCACTTTCTCTTCTTGGACTTTCCAGGATCGCAACTCCTGCTTGTTCGCCCGGATTCTGTTTGGCAAGGGTGGTGACTACTCTGATGTCAGGCCATGTGTGCGATAAATACTGGAAGTTGGCCTGGTTCCTTTTTGTCTCCTGTAGTAACACAGGGGCTTGCTTTAACATGGTTCTAACGACCCATGTTTTGTGTATATTGGTGGGAAGCCCAGGAGACCAGCTATTAAGGTTCCAGGAGTGAATTCCCTTAATAGAGACCGGTAGATTGCTGGGTCGCATCATTCGAAAGTGCAGGATGCCATGACAAAGCTGCCAAAATTGCGATGGTATTTGACGTAACGATTGTACTTCATTGGGAAGTATTAAGGGAGCAACTTCGACTGACATTGAGGAGTCTGGAACGATGCATTCTGTATATTTGCCAATGTTCACACGTATTGCGTGTAAGGCATCGGATAAGTTGGCGTTGCAGTCAAAACCACATAAGGTGAGGAGGTCCTCGACCAAGATCTGCCGATATGGCAGGCGCGGTTGGATAAAGTGAATGAGAAAGTGAAGTGAAGAGACATGTGTGATTGACGAAATGTTGGTTTGCTGGGTAGTATGCCAATAAACTGCTCGAAGGCCTGTAGAGATAGTACGCTGCACTAGTCGGAGAGATTTGATGGGTAGGCTACATAAGCGCGTCATTCACTCGGTAGCAGAGCCTTTGCTCTGCAAAACAGTTTGGCAGAAATCTCTCCTTGTGTGCAAGCGTACCAACCTGAAGGTAATGTCATAAGTTGACAGTCATCAATACAGGCTTCTGCAGGTATATTTGCTGCAGCTTGTTCGGTAGTGGCAGTAGTTGGCAAGGCTGGGTGTGGTGAATGTTGTGTGGGCGTAAGAGAAAGTAGTTGTTCGCAGTTCTCGGCATTGGACTTATCAGCTTGATGTATAAGCAATAAACACAGGTTAGGTACATGACCTGTTTGCCAAATGTTTGATTGAAGTTGCGGGTACGCCGCACGTGCACTTTGAGGACAGATGCTAAGGCACCAATCCTGTAGGAGACCCCCAATAATGATGACTGGAAAGTTACCTAACAAGAGGTGGCAGACATTGGCAAAGGGTTCTTTGCATACTCGACCCTCTTCTGCTAACAGACAGTGGGAGAGTCTCCAAAGGGCACATCCTGGTTCCGCCAGACTGTGTGTCCATGGTTTCTCTGTTATCGTGCAGATGCGTTCTTGCTGCACTGCAAAGGCACATAGGTGTTCAGTTCCAACACCGTGAGGGTCAGTCTGGAAGCCAAACATAGATCGATACCAGGAGAGGATTGCGAAGGTTGTCGAATTCTCAGGAGCTCTCCACCATGTTTGAAGAGGAGGATCTCAAGCGTATCTTGCAAACGCAGCAGATACAGGTGCTTGGCTCGACTAGGGCCGAGATATCTTATGTGGAGAGGTTGATGTGCCTGCCAGCAAATGACGAAACCTGTGTCAGCAGTTTTGGTTGCGCTTAAAAGGCGTCGAAGGAACAATATGACTCTGTGGTAACTACGATAGTGCAGTAGCTCTTGCCGGTAAGTATCAAGAGCAGCAGCGTGTGCAGAGAGAGTACATAAGGCCTGTACAATTTCTTCATCTACAAAGATCCATTGCGGTACTGCTGCTTGTTCCGCATAATCAAAGAGATGGAGATCCTTTATGAATTGAATCAAAGGTTCTTTGCCTAGTATATCTAGTCGTTTTTCTCGCCTGTATTTGTTGGTGTTGTCAATTGCCTCTTTTGTGAGATAATAGGGCAGTTTCTGTGCAACAATGGGTTGCGCAATGGGAGGTTTGTTGGTAGGCGACATCACCAGTTGCCGGTAGTTAATATGCCGATAAGGCTCAGGAACAATGGTAACTTGTGTATTCCTGCCCGTTAACTTGAGATTGTTCTCAATGGCCTGCTTAAAAGTAATGTAGCCTTGCCTGACATTATCAGGTGAGGCTACTCCAAAGAAGCATTCTGTTTTTCCTTGGATCCATGCGCGAATGTGATCCGAAGTGCCAATAGCGATACTGATGAGCTTGGGATGGAAGGAGTTACCAACAAAGGAGCGTATGGTTTGTGAATGCAACATATGTTTGAGACGTGAGATGTTGCCAAAGTTTCGGCTAAGGCCTGAAACTTGCAGAACTTCACTATCAGTGAGAAATCGGAAGGGGACCTGTATACTGCTGTTATGGAAGAGTGGGAGGACATCTCGAAGTGCTGCATCTTTTTCTGGATTGGAAGAGGTTTTGTTGTAGAAACAGCTCAGAAAGCGCCTCCATGCAGGATAGTAGATGGCAGGTATGAAATCACTCCATTGAAAAGCAGGCGCAGAGCTGTCAGTAAACATCTTAGCTAAGACCGCAAAACGTTCATGTGTGTGCCAATAGGAAATTCTCCAGAGTAGACCGGCAGGGTGGTAACTGGTCCAGCTATACCGGAGAGCAATGTCACTAAGGACCTCAAGGGGTCGCATGAAAGGTTTAATAAAGACATCGCGGAACTTTCCTTTGTCGTGGATGGAAAGTGGTTTCCAATCAGCAGGCCAGTGGAGGTCTTCTTGGCACCAAACTTGTGCATCAACCGTATCATGATGGGTGTTGTTTTGAAAGAATAATCGTAATCGCTTTGCTGGTGATATTTTCGAAGTGCACCATGTCATCTTGTCTCTTGTGATATGTGTGAGACCTAGACAGGCTCTGATGAAAGTGAAGTGGTCATAGCGCATAGAGCCCGCGTTTTCAATGAGAAAACGAATGTGCGTTTTTGGAAGGACCGTACCCAAAAGGTAAAGTGCTAGGTGCATCGTAAAAAAGAATACACTCTCAGGACCACAGATGCCTAAACGACCGTGTTCTTGGCCTGCATATGTGAGGTCTGTACAGGGACTACCTCCGATGACAAAGACATGACAGTAGTCACTCAGTGTGACGAATTCTCTCAAGATTCTCGCTTTGTCATCAAAAAGAAGGTCAACATCATTTGCATAGTAAAAGATTCCTCCTTTGAGGCTATGTATCCACTGAACATTAACAGAGATCCCATGCTTCTCTGCAACCAAATATCTGAGCGTTTCATCTCTTTCACACAGCAAACAAACTTTGGGGCGATAGCCAAACTTTTCAATCAGGATGTCCAAAGACGAGCCACATCCATCAAACACGCTGAGGACAGCATATGGTGGCTCCGCATCAGTGCTTTGCATAGGATGATCGATTGGAGAGTCAGGCATGGAGGCATTTCCTACGTCCGAAGATTGCGACAAGGATGCTTCAATAGCTATAAGTTGATCTGCTGGGATTGTAGCATCATTAGGGGGTGGTGGACACAGCTTCTCAGGAATGTATGCTGCTTGAAACTCACTCGGTTCACGTGTAGTTGGTCCTATAAAATCTTCGCGGGCGCCGACATCCAGAGCTCTTTTTGTGGCAAATCTTCTCTTGGGGGTGCATGCCTCTCGCTTCCCAAATTTGTTTTTGACAAGCTTGGAGAATTTGCCTCGTATCGGAATGGGAGCTCTTTTAGGAGGTCGTGTATGAGACCATGAACTCGAAATAGTAGCAAGACGGTAGAAGATGCCACAAATTCGGTCTCCTGCTTTAAGTTGGGAGATGCAAATCTGGCTCAATCCCGTAGAGTTGTCATACTTTAAAATAGCAGAGTTCGTGGTCTCATGTTCTAATAGATAGAAATGCTCACAAGGTTGCTGCTCTCCATTTAATGGGTCAGGACCTTGATGAATGATTAGGGCAATGCATTGCCAAGTTTGTCCACTTGAATGGAAGGTGTCTTTGTTGAGGAACATTTCATATCCAGTTGCAAGAGGCTGATTTGTTCCTACACATTGAAGCCATACAAGTCGACAAGGTGAGCAATTTTTAGTGGCCCAATCAAAGTTGCTAGCGCATTCTTGACAAGCATCTTTGCTATTATCAGTTCCGACTGGCAAGAGGTGCTCCGACCATGGGAAAGCTGCTTCAAAATACACAACATGTAATAAGAGTCCAGAGGGCGGATCAGTGACAATAAAGGTTGCAACATCATGTTCAGCAGTCTTGCAACAGCTCCGACAAGTAAATGAGACTCTGGAGCCTAATAAATCATGAAAAGGAGGCGGAATAATGGCAACAATTGCCTCATATGTTCTGAGCAAGTCCATGTGTGTATCCTCAGGAAGAGTAGACATTGCCAAAGCTAGATGATAATGGTCGAAGTCATCATTGGGCAGTTGAGTCGCACATGTCCAGCCCTTGGCTATTGCAACCATAGCTTGGTGACCGATGTGGTTTTCAAAATTTACCTGTTTGTCCCAGTTAGCTTTGGAGACAATACGCAGAGCTGCCGTGTAAAAGCAGGCAGTAGCATTAAGGTTTTCGTATAAGGATACAGCCCTTTGGAGATCTTCTTCCTGGAAATCCATATTCTGAAGGGAGACGTCACGACTGACCATTTGCTTCAAATGGTGAAGATGTGATTGCTGACGTTTATTCCGAAGGATTTCATTTATCGAGTTCTTGTTGGCAGAACCACTAGACACATGGTGAGCATTTACCTCTGGTTTTGCGAGACAATGGCTAAGGCCATCACCTCGTTTTGGGGCAGTTCTTGGAACTGGCTTCCTTGGCAATTTCTGCCGTGAGTCGCTAGACTTTTTTTTTGAAGGCATCTTTAGCAGTGTCTGATCGTTTGGGTGAGTAGGCTTGACATTCTTTTTCTTTGGCTTGAGCATCCTCTAACTGCTGTTGTGGCTCTTGATACACCCGCTCACAAAATACAGAGTCAGAAGAGCATTGTGATGCTCCTTTGCCTGATGGATCTTCTTCAGGAGACACCAGAATAATAGCATTCTCTTTAGGAGGTTCTGATCCTCTGGCGACTCTAGTATTGGATTTCGGGGATTGTTGTGAGTTATCAAAGTTGGTAGGACGATCAAACTTGGCATCTCTGCCTGCAGCATGCAGGTCATTGCTTTCGTCAACCTGCATTGCCTTATTTACCTCACAGGATAGGTCTGCCATATTCTTAGGTGAGCTGCCATCTTCTTGAGATGTAGTGCCTGTCGCATCAAGCTCGGTTGGCAGTGGGCTAACTGCATCTTGGTTTGTATCGGATGAGGATGGAATAGAACGAGTAGGAGATCGTTTGTCATTAGCAGCCTCAACAGTGAAAGGAACATCTTTCTTGGCACTTTGGTCAGTCTTAGGGATGTTGCTAGCTGCTTTTGTAACGAGCTTGGCAGTAGTAGACAGTGGGCCATGACTCTTGGAGGCTCTCTGATTGTTATGCAAATGGACAATATGCGGCCAGAAGGTGCACTTCCAAAGATGTCATGTACCTCAACCTGTCCAGGCAAGAAAAGGAGGAGGTCAGAGCGAACGTAGACACTGAGCTCTAGTGCATTGCTAACACATCGTGAAACCTTGCCCCTTTCAAATCGAGGTTGTAAGACTTGCAGCTTCTGACCTTCCTCAACTTCCTCAATTCGGCAGTGAACGATACATTCATGTTCAGGCAAGGTTGTAATGACTTCTTCATCGTACTGATAAGGAGGTGGTTTGGACATAGTACATTCGAGAAAAATCGTATGATGAACTAGGCCATCACTCATTACAAGCGACCCATCATCTTCAATTTGAAAGGCCTCGTGGCGATCGCTTCCTGTAGTGTTAAAGTCAACTGTCCAATAGTTGTCACTAGCTCCGACAACAAAGGAACATTGCAGGCTGCCTTCTTCCTTGCCAAAAGGAATCTTGATCTGTTCTTGGAAGGTCCTCAATCTGAAATTCTCGAGCTCAATTCCTTCTGCATAGATAACCAGAAGCAGTCTGTTTTGAATATAATATGGAATGCCCATGTCAATGAGGATGGCTTGTAGTCGCCATCTTTCTTCTTGCATGCAGGACCTGATGTCAAAGAAGGTGACAGCATTATAGTTGTAGAAAGTGGGAGCTTCACAAAACCGCATATTCCAAAAAAGGGGGGTTACTCTTTGGAGGTCTTGCTGGGCAAGGGTAGTGACTTCTTGGCTCAGACAAGCGTAAATGGACTCAAGGGAATCTGCCACTTTGTGAGCTTTGGACTCAGCAATGCCAAAGGTGATACAACATCTATCAGTAGCTCCAAGTTCAGTATGCAGGGGAGGATCTTGCGAATACACTCGGAATCGAAATACTCCCGGTACTGCAGTAATGGTATCCTGAACCTGTGGCGTGAGGAACTTGCTGGAACAAAGCCATGTTTCAGCATATTCTAAACTTGGCGAATAAACTTCAAAACTGTTCACATTGCGAGCTTCACTACGTGCTATGAAATATGTCGATTTAGTGAAAGTACGCGAGCGCCCAACTTGTGCAAATTCAAAACTTCTGTACTTGCTGACTTGCTGGATATGGGCTCGATGCCGCCTTAGAGACGTGCAGACTCCGATGGTGAGATCAACACACGTGGCATTAAAAGAGCATTCGTGGAAGAGAAGAACATGTCGAAGTTGACTGTTTGTGTGATAGAGCTGCAAAATGTTATCTTGCAGACGGCTCTGTATTCCATAAATGATGATATCTATCGGGTGTTTTCCAGAGACAGCCGCATAGATGTTCTTGAACTCATCTTCACCAACCACAAAAAGGTTACTGCTGAATCGTTCAGTATTGACCATGCTAGGAAACCGACAAAGAAAAAATATGCGTGGTGATGCAGCTAAGGAAGGCCCACAGAGCTGTGCAAAAACTCCTTTTGCTTCAAAGGAGTCAAGAATATCATCATAGATAAACTGGGAAATAGTACAAAAGACTTCCTTGGATGACATGACGAAACGAACCAATCAACGAAACAAGAGAGAGGGCCACAAAGGAAGGTAATGTCTTAAGGACACCCCCTTCAAAGGTTGAAAAGCAATGACGTTCGAAGTAATGCCAAAGCAGTTGTACGAAAAGCTCTGTAATGCTAGCAAGGCCAAACAAAATTCTCAAAAGATGTCTAAGGACACCCTTTGAGAAGGCTTGCGTAAGGCAGGAGACAAAATTTATTATCAAATAGTGTCTAAGGACACACCACTTGACTATGTACGATGTCTAAGGACACCGCACAAGTGTGAGGAGTGTAATGAAGATGCGCAGAGCCTAAGTGCAAACTAACCTAACTACGCGTACCGGCACGGAGACAAACTTCTTCTCTTTAAGAAGTAGTCTTGAACCTCCTAACTCAACAGATTATTACTGAGAGTTTTGAGCCGAGACGCCTTGAGCCAAAAGGTTACGGAGCTCTCAAAGGTGTTAGAGGGACACAGGCCTTCAAACGTGCCCACAACAATGTATGGGCTGTTAGTTTCACTTTCACTATTGTGCTTGTATTTCGTGTCATCCTCTGGGGTGACATCAGTGAACTTTAGGTCTGTTTTCATTCTTTCCACCAGTTTGTGCACTGGCTGGACTGGGAAATAGACGTGCAGGTGGTGTGTGGGAAGGTCCGGCTTGCCTAGGCTTTGATTCCGCCCAAAGGACATCACCACCGTTTGCATTAGTGCCAGGGTCCGGCCTGTGGCTTCAATGTCTGGTGTGCCTCCGTCATCCTTCGCTCTCAGTGCCGGGGCTCCATGTGCCTCCTCAATTTTGGACTCACAGGCCTTGGCACAAAAGGACAGGAGACCGTAGAGCCAGTCTGCTGGGGGAACAGAATTGGTCCTCAGTTTTCAGCCCATTTCAGAGTCCCACTCTTGCATCTAGCACTCCGCCACCTCCGGCCCATGGTTCCACCTGCGCCAGCAGCAAAACACGCTCTCGACGACGCAAAGTGGTGCCCAGTTCCCTGCCCCCAGTTCCCTGTCCCCAGTTCCAGTTCCCTGTCCCCAGTTCCCTGTCCCAAGTTCCCTGTCCCCAGTTTGCTGCCCCCAAGTCCCTGCCAGTTCCATGTCCCAGTTCCCTGCCCCCAGTTCCCAAGTTCCCTGTCCCCAGTTTGCTGCCCCCAGTTCCCTGCCCCCCAGTTCCCTGCCCCAGTTCCCTGCCCCCAGTTCCCTGTCCCCAGTTCCCTGTCCCAAGTTCCCTGTCTCCAGTTTGCTGCCCCCAGTTCCCTGCCCAAGTTCCCTGTCCCAGTTCCCTGCCCCCAGTTCCCTGTTCCCTGTCCCCAGTTTGCTGCCCCCAGTTCCCTGCCTGCCAGTTCCCTGCCCCAGTTCCCTGCCCCCAGTTCCCTGTCCCCAGTTCCCTGTCCCAAGTTCCCTGTCTCCAGTTTGCTGCCCCCAGTTCCCGAGTCCTGTAGATTCAGGTTGTTTTCCATGAACTCTAAACTCGGCGATTTTGGTTCAAGCACTCAAACAAACAGTCAAGCTTGCTGTGCAAAGTAGTCTTTAAAATAATCAAGTTTGCTGTGGAAAGTAGTCTTTAAAATAATCAAGCTTGCTGTGCTAAGTAGTCTTTAAAATTAATGTGTCGGTTAGCATGCTACACATGCCACAAAAGCTTGAGGCCACTACAGCATCTCTAGCACCATTGCTTTCTAAGGTAGCTCCTCAAGTTTTGAGTGTGTTACTCCCGATCCACGCGTGAATGGTCGGTCCATCCACAGCCAATGCACACCTCCGGGAGCCCAGAGAGCGACCAAGTGGTGGTGAAACGCTATCGTAAACCTCTCTTGCATGGAGATACTGTGCCTAAAGCTTACTTGCCACCGCACCATAGAGAGCTTGCGTCTACTCGTTTGGATTCTGCTGCACGCGTGAGCCCCATTCGGCCTAAGTATTCACCACCTTCGACCCACCCGCTGCCCAAACCCTGTTTTAGTTCTTTCGCTTCCCAAAGCCACACAATACATATGTCTTCACATCCTCTGCCACGACCAGTGCATTCTCATAGCCGTCGGAGTCAACCGTATCCCTCCGAAGCTCAGGCGCATTCCAATTTGGGTCCCTGCTCACCACCTCCTATTCTCGCAGGCGCCGACGACACTGTTCGAAGCCCGACTGAGCCCAGGCCAGCGCCCCATCTTGGAACCCAGTTCGGCCTTCAGCGGGATCGGGACATATTCATGCGCCGCAAAGCCATGACATGTTGGTCTCAAGTCAAGCATTTGATTCTTCCCTTTAGTCCAATTTTACAGTCTGTGCAAGCGTCTCAGTTTGCTGACCTTGTCGAAGAAAAGATGCTTTCTAAGTTTGCCGAAACCACTATTTTGCGGTATTGTGCCCAGATTCTCACTTTCTTCAAGGCTAGCCAGGACTTGAAGCATGCCCTGGACTCAATCACTACTGCCCAATGTGTGGACACGATGTTGTCTCTGCATCTTGAACATTCAGAAGTAACTGCTTTCGATATTAATGTCATGGAATTCAACATGACAAATATGCTCAAGGCCCTGCGTTGGTTAGTGAACCTCACCCAAATCCCTTTCCCCAACTTGTATACACCTCCACTTAGCTCTTGGTCATATTCAGAGCACCAGCACAAGGAGAGCATCCCTCTGCCCCTTTACTTCATGCTCACTTGGGAAACCCAGATTCTCACCCAAACAGGCAGTAAACACTCACGCTACCTGAAAGGCTGCTTCTTATTCGCCATTTGGGCGAGTTTGCGTTTCTCAGACTGCCAGCACGTTGACTGGAACTCATTTGCCGCTGACTCAGCAGCTTTTCGAGCCTCCTCGTATCGAACCAAGACGTGTCGCACAGGTACCCCGTTTGGAATCATTTGGCATGGTTTTCTTTCCGCGCATCGTGCACCTTTTCGTTCATGGCTCATGCACTGGCTCGCATTGCTCGATGAGGCTTTGGGCAACACTATTCACGCTCTTTGTATCGATGCTTTGAAGACACCCGATTTCATCTTTGCAGAGCTTTCTCAAGAATTCACTTTACTAGGACCACTGACGTATCACCAAACCCTGTCCGCTCTCCGCACTTGCCTCGCGCAAGACGCTCCAGATCCTTGGAAAGAGAAAGTAGATGTCACTTCTTTCACACTGCATAGTATGAAGTGCACCCTGCTTAGCTTTTCAGCTCAACTGTCCGCTTCGGAATCATCCAGAGCAGCCCAGGGGCACCACATTCATGGTTCAGTCGCATTATATGCTGGAGATGATGTCTACCCGGCCCTTCAGGTTCAGACCGACATAGCTACCGCTGTTCGCTCTGATTGGAGACCAATGGTCCCTCAACACCGAGGTGCCCAATGCCCTCAGGCGGATATCCCCGTGGAATTTCAACCTTGCGATGTTCTTTCCTCCCACCGCTTCCGCTTTCTAACGTCACTTTGCTTTTTGCAAACGCAGCATCCTCAGGATGATGTGCCTCGGGTACAAATCATTTCAGATGATGAGCAGGAACCTCCTTCCTTGTCCGCTTCGCTTCCCAAGGTTGATTTTCATCAACTTCAGAGCGTTTGTCCGTCTTTGGACATCCAATCGGACCTTCATTCGGAACCAGCTCCCACCACAATCCAATTCCTGACCGCTCCAGGTTCCAAAGTTTCACACGTTTTGCGACTCACTCAGGGTTCCGCCTTCGCTACTTGTGGTGCTTTGTTACCACCCACTGCTTCTCGCTCAACAAGCATCCCAAACGGGAACCGCTTATGCCTCAAGCGAGGATGCTTGAATGTGTTCGACCACTACCGCTGACTCCCCGCCAGAAGAGAAAACAGTGCCTTGCACTCTCTCTCTCACGCGTCGCATTCCGCTTCTTGCTTACGCATTTTTTTCTTCTTCTTCCTGTACTCCTCCGCTATTATTTTTAGCTCAGGCTCAGACATTCATTCTACTCTATCTTGCGCCCCAGTCATGGAGAACCTCTTGTGCTCGGAAGAAAACCAACTCGCGGATGCCATGGTATTCCTCATTCTCAGCTTGGAACTCTTTGGCCCTCCTCACAATTTTTCCTCCGAACCTTTGGAACTCACACGGGAGTGTACACGTTTCGCTCAAATGGCGAACATTTCTACACGGTGGGCATACCCGTGCTTAGGTATTTGGACAGCTGTGGTCACACGTATTCAGGTGTTCATTGCGACACAGAAGCATGCCACGGACATTTTGGTTGAAGGCTGTTTCCGTCCAGGGCGCCCCGTGGCCCTGACCAATGCATGCCGCAAGCTCACGCTGGGACGGATGCAACATTGGAGGATGGAATGGACCGCAACCATTGAAATTTGGAGAAAAATTCTTCTTCACCCGGGGCTCCAGGATAACGGCCCGGCCACCTTCCTCATGGGCAACTTGCTGAACACAGCTCTTGACATTCTAATCATCTTGGACCATGAGATTGCGTTCAAGGCCCCGCAGCCCCCTGCTGGCCAAGGTGCTGATCCCTGCTCTCCGACATCATGCGCGCCAGCTTCCTCTTCAAGGCAGCTCGCTTAGCCTGAGTAGACGGACCTTTAAGCTTTAACGCCCACTGCGTCCGACACAGTGTGGTAGTTCTTTTTGTTGAACTCCCTGCCCGGCATGTCAAAAGAACTGACGTTGCTCATTTTGCCTTTTGGTGGCAGCTCGGTTTTCATTGCAACTGCTTTTCATAAGTTTCCACACTTGCTCAGATGTGCTTTTTTTCATGGATCTTCCTTTTGGATCAAGGCCCTACATTGGAGGCATCCGACCCACGAACCACTCTGTTCTGCCAACAGTGCATGTGTAAAGCCCGCACACATTATTTAGCTGACCACTGCATAGAATCAATCTCCTCTCCTGGCTTTTGCTTTTAGTATTTTCCTCAGACGACCATATCGGTCCCACAACTGTAATCTATCAGTTCTTTTCTCACATGCAACCAGGCACAGCATCCATGGCATCGCAAGCGGACTTTGCCACCCTATGTCACGAGTGCAAAGTCCCTGCTGATTTTGCACAAGTTCTGCGCGACCTAGATTTTGACGTCGCAAGCTTTGCTTTTGTAGCCACCTCCATCGACACTTTGGATGAAGCCATTCAGGAGATTCAAACCTCACATTCCTTGGAGGCCCCCATTCGCACCAAAGCCGCTCTTCGCTTGTTATGGACGCGTTGCGCTCAGACACAGGAAGCCTCCAAACCGTCCACAGCAGACACCCCCACAGCAGCCGACGCCAGTAGCTGGTCTGAGGCATTCCCCCCCAAGTTGAAACCGGATACCTTGCGCACGCTCAAGCAGGGCTTTGAAGCCAACTACCCTAGTGAAATCCTGGACACTGACAACACACCTGGACCACGCATGTTGGCGCAAGTTTACAATCAAATCCAGAAGAAAGAGTTTGTGTGGATTCCATGGAAGTTTAGGCTCTCCCAGAAGCAGCGCGAAGACACGACTCTGCATCGTCCCAGAAAACTGGCTCGCGTTGAAAGCCTTAGCTTGCATGAGGCCCTCATCGATGATGTCCCCAGTCGGGACATTCCTGCCCAAGTAGGCCCTACCCAACTGCGGCACCTCCTCGCCTTGCAATCCACAGCCTACGCTTTGCGCAAAGCCTGCCACCTCGCCACATTGAAACTCTATGAGCGGAAATTTACCTCCCTTGCCACAGCCCGTTTCGACAGCGACACCAACCTCCGACCACCGAATGCCATTGAAATGCAAACCGCCGACCAAAAGGTTTGGGCCAAGATCTTCGAACTTGCCAACTCCAAAGGATGGTCCTTGGATGATGCGATCCATGAATTTGTCGAGGTCAGATCGGAACTTGATGCACTCTTGCAACCTCGCCCATTCATCCCCCGCTCGACTTCCCTGTCCAAAGGTTTTGGAAAGCAGTCCTCAGCACAGCGCAAAGGTAAAGTCAAAGGCAAGGGGAAGGGTACCACTGGCAAAAGCACGCAGCCACAATGGGTCTCCAAGACTATGAAGGACAACCGTAAGTACACCATATGCGCGCGCTTCAATCAGGGTTTATGCCAGGACCCCCGCTGCCGCTACCTTCACGTATGTGCAATGCCGAAGCCCAATGGCCAAGCGTGTGGAGGGAATCACAGTGCGCAGAAACACACCGACACACCCCATTGAAGGAGCCGCCTCTTGACGGGGCAAGGCATGGCGGCAGTGGAGCAAATCCCCGAAACAGGTAGTGTCGCAGTCACAGAACTCGCCTCAAGCACCAAATCCCCAACTGAGGACCCAGGTGCCAATCCAGTTTCACCCCCGTCCTGTCAACATCTTTTTGCGTCCTTTTCTCACACCAGCCCATTAAGGTTTTTCTTGGACCTGTGTTCGGGTTCAACGAAACCCCTTTCGACCGCGTTGGCGGAGGCTGATCGAGTTACATGTCCTATTGACATTTTGCTTTTTGCTGAGCATGATCTTTTAGATGATGTGTTTTTTGAACAGCTTCTACGCATTTGTGGCTCGGGCCAAGTGGCCTATGCAGCGGCTTCCCCTCCTTGCACCGAGTTTTCTCGTTTGAAAAGCTTGCCAGGGGGGCCCTCTCCAGTTCGCACCTCAGAGCATCCCCACGGGGTACCCCAACTGTCCGCTTCAGAGAATGCTCGCTGGCAATCAAGTCAGACGCTGCTGGAAAGATGCGTGCAATGCTTAGAAACCACTTGTGCCTCTGGAGGACATGGCCATTTTGAGCACCCATTGAATTCGCTAGCCTGGCAGGATCCATCTCTCATTCATTGGATGCAGTTTTATGCTTTTTACTGTTTTGCAGTTGCAGCATGTATGCACAACATGATGATCGAACAGACGTGGATGTTTGCTTGCGCACTGGAA
The DNA here is from genome assembly GCA_964035705.1 of Porites rus. NCBI lineage: Eukaryota > Metazoa > Cnidaria > Anthozoa > Scleractinia > Poritidae > Porites > Porites rus. The sequence continues at coordinate 17,456 of CAXIVM010002053.1, read as the reverse complement.
TCTTTGGAACCCATGGCCTGTTCATGTTCACATCAAGAACGACACTCTTCCTTTGTTGGGGTCAAAGACAACTCCGGCCGATGGCTTAGTAGGACCACGGCCATTTACCCGGTAAGCCTTGCCCAGCGATTCGCGTCGCTCACTCAGCACTTGTTTTCTGTTGGTCCCGAACTCCAGCCACAGCAAGCATTGAGCACAGTGCCCATGAAAGACTTGTACCAGCCCCCTCATAGCCAGGTTGACGGGGGAGGGATTCCTAGTAGAGCTGATTGGTCAGAACCTTTTGCTCACCCCAACCGCTTCAAGCCCTTACGTGATGCTTGGATTCCCCTCATCCTCCGCTTGGGGTTGCACCACCAACTCATACAGAAGTGTAATGACCACTCTCCCAACCCGCCCTTTGCGCAGGACACTGTTCACATGTTTCGCGAAGCGCTTGAAGAGGCCCTGAGGCCACACATCCCTGCCTGGGACTGGTCCATCCCACCCGAACAACCTTTCTGCTTGCGTGCGCTGCACTCACTTTGCGCCTTCATTGGTGACCCAGACACAGCGTTGTTTCCAGCGCTTCTACAAGGAGTTCCAACCGGTTTTCAGCACAACATCCCAGCGTCGCATGTTTTCTCCCCAAAGCCCGAAACAAGCGATCATCCTGCTTCTCCGCTCTCCCATCATTTCCTGAATTGGAAATCTGCGGAGGATCACACTGACATTACCAACTCTCTTCTACAAGAGGAGATCAGACAGGGCTGGGTCTTTGAATTCGAAGGTTCATTGCAGCAAGCTCAGCAGGAATGGCCACAAGGGGTGGCGCTCGGTAAACTCAGCATTGCTTTCTCAGCCACCAGGTCGCCCCGATTGGTTTTAGATAACACCGTTTCAGGAACCAACAATGCCTGCGTGGTCCCAGAAAAACAGTCCATGCCGAGCGCGTGGGATGTCATGCGTAGTTTCCCGCTTCGTAACACGCAATCTCCACAGAGTGCCTTCTCTTTAGATGTGAAGGCGGCGCACAAACGTATTCGGGTGCATCCCTCAGAACAGGGTCTTTTAGGCTTCACTTTCCAAAACCGCCTTTTCTTTTACCGCACCTGCCCCTTCGGGGCCATTTTTAGCCAGCATTGGTGGGGCAGACTTGGCAGTTTCTTGTTGAGGCTTTGGCACGAAGTCCTGTTCATGAGTCACGCACTCTTTCTTTTTGTCGATGATTTCCTGCTCACGCAAGATTTTCAAGTTTTGCCTGTATCAGCAGTCATCCTGGTGATGCTTTGCCAAATCCTCAGCAGAAGAAGTGCTCGTTGGGCCCTCAGATAGTGTGGATAGGGTGGCAGTTTGATTTCAATGCAGGTCTCATTTCCCTTCACCCGGACAAAAAAATAAGCTGCTTCAGCTCATTGCCGACCTAAAGAAACACAAGAAAGTCTCCAAAAAGACTCTAGAACGTTTCATTGGTCTTAACATGTGGTGTTCAGCCCTATTCCCACTCATTCGCGTCCACATGCATTGGCTTTATGCCGATCTCTTTTCACCGCCTGCAACTTTGTTTAGTTGCAGCCCTGCAGATTGGACATCGGTCAGAGACTCATTGTCAGACGACTTGATCTTCATCAGAACTCCCCCCCGCACCGCCATCCCTCAGCATGCCAAACTTGTTTCAGTGCGACACCAAAACGTAGCGCATAAGAGCCAACTCTCAGGCATTTCCATCACGGAGCGCAGAATCTGGATGCGCATCCAAACAGGAAACAGTCCATCCCGCAAGCTCTCGCTAGATAGCCTTAGGTATTTGAACTTTGTGGAACAGTGGCTTCGCACTGGATGTTTGCTTGTCTCCATGCGACCCAGATTGCAACCTGCAGCTACGTTAGCGGCGGATGCTTTCGCTTCCGGGAACCAAGCCGGTCTTGGTGGTTTCATCCGATGGCACGATGACTCTGTCAGGTGGTTCTCTCTCCCTGTAGACCGTGAGATGCTCCAAAGCATTGGGCTGACCCCTCATGAAGACCTGCAAAGGGACATTACCATGTTGGAAACCTTAGCGCAGTGTGCCTTACTCTTCATGGCGGCCTCCAGCCTCCAAAACAGTCGCATCCCTTTGTCTCTTGCTAGCTGGAGTGATAACACCGGAGCTGAAAGCAACTCCAACAGCCTCTTTTCCACTCAACGGCCTCTAGCCTTGGTTCTGGAAAAATTAGCTCTTCTAGCTTCTCGCTTTAACATTTTTCTCGATGTTCATCACATACCTGGTGCCCACAACGAAGAAGCAGATGCCCTAAGTAGGCTCCAACCGTAGGCTCCAACCTGACGCTGCCGCCCCGTTCGGTTTCACGGAATGTACTCGATTTCACTTCACACTGCCACAGCTGTGGCAGGATACCCCTCGCCCTAGCCTGTTTCCAAAGGAAACGCTCCCGGATTGGTGGATCACTGTTTTTCCTTCCTGAATCTCCCACATGCTTGGGGACTTCTAGGCGGTAGATTCATCAGATGCTTTGGGTTACCTTTACCGATGAATCGATCCTATTCAGGCAGTCAAAACAGTGCGAAACTGATAGAGGGTTTGAGTGCGTTGGAGAACGAGTCCTGTTGATTCAGGTTGTTTTCCATGAACTCTAAACTCGGCGATTTTGGTTCAAGCACTCAAACAAACAGTCAAGCTTGCTGTGCAAAGTAGTCTTTAAAATAACCCTCCCTCATCCACCCTTGACGGCCTCGAGGCCCGTGGCGTGAACGGACCGTGTATCAGCCTCAGCTGAGCTGTTTTTTTTGGTACACCGCTTTGTTTTTCCTTGGCTAGATTGACCGCTTTGTGTTTGCTTGGCTGGTGTTTTTGAGCTCAGCTTGGGCCATGCATCCAAAAGTCTCACAACCGCCTCGATCATTTCCGCTCGAACTTGACTCATACCAGGAACACACATGTGGTCCTTCTTTTTGAGGGTTGCTCCTGTAAGCAATTCACCTGTTCTTTTTTTTTTCTGTTTGCTTCGGACGAGCTCCTGGGATGAATCATCCATAGCCTCCTAGCTCGGGGGTTACCTTTACCGATGAATCGATCCTATTCAGGCAGTCAAAACAGTGCGAAACTGATAGAGGGTTTGAGTGCGTTGGAGAACTGCAAGGGCCCACGCCAAACGTTACACGTGGCAAACGAAGAACCAACAACGGCGAAATTTTCCAATGTGAGTTGTAGAAACAGGATGTCACAATAGCTGTTGCAAATAGAGCGGACATGAACAATTCCTCGTTGCAGTGAAAACAAACATGATACTACAAACTAGACGCTTTCCAGGCGGAGATACATGCAGTTTTGCAGTCTACATTTCAGTTTTGGGTTGTAATGTTCATCCGAAGGGAGGAAGGATCTGGGGCGGACTGTTTTGAAGGAACCTCCAGGTTGTTCAAAGCAGATGTTGTTGAGATGGTTTAAGTTTTCGTCATTATGTGTTCTTTCTTATGGATTGACGTGTTCACAGCAACCTTCAGACGCACTTATGGGTGGCAACCACACTCCAAGGTGACGCAATGTAACCCAAGAAAAAGGTTTAGAGAAAAAAGAGAAAGGAAACGGCAGGTAGAAAGGTCTGAAACAAACATAAAGAGAAATAAAGAGTGTAAGTCCGAATTGATGCGATGGAACCTTGCTTGTATTGTTTTCATCTTTTTCTTGCCCAGACAGCACCTTGAAACAAGTGATGGGTATATAAGTTTGACTTTCATGACGCAGAGCAACCTCAAACCATCTTTCTTTTTGTGATAACATTCTCTTGTTTGTGCTGTCTTCATTGGCCTTGCTTCAATACCTCCTTCTTTGCTATCGATCTGGCCCAACACGGCGAACCTGCATGTTTCGAAGCCAATGAAATATCAACGTTGTAACTCAAAAGTAGGTGTTTCTATTTTTCTTTTGTACAGCATGTCGAAACAGCTTGTTTTCGTTTGTCGAATTCCCCATGTGCAAAAGTGCATTTGCACATGCAATGCTCATGAGATGCAGGCCCCATTGCCCTTTGCGCCGCATAGTGGCATAGTGTGCACAACAACTGCAGCAGTTGGACGCAGATGAGGTTTGTGTCGCATGTTGCAGGATGGTGTCCTATCAGGAGCCATTTCAGAAGCATTGGAACCGGTGCAGCATCTCGAGAAGGAGACACACCGTCATGTCAAAAGTCAGGACGCTACTAGGGGCTCCTGGCCTTACTGCTCAGGAACCAATTGTCAGTTTCCTCTAAAACAATTTCGAGGAGTGGGAAACTGTGAAACTGGTGAAGAGAATCCGCATCTTGTCCGCATTGCGTGTTCCGCACTACCTTCGTTGGCAAAGAGTCATTCCGCGTAAGGTGACTACTTTAAGAAGGCAGCAAAGTCATTGGATTTTCGAGAGAGGCTGGCTGCTGATTGGAAAACATTGATGGTATCTATGCATATGCTCAGGTGGCTGGTCCTGGTGAATGACTACGCCGATTCAGCCTTTTCCTCAATCTTCCAGGCAATTGGAGACAGGAGACGAGCTCGTTCTTGCGATGCTTCTTGCGTAACAAGGGCCTTACTAGTAGTAACAAGAAGCTACTAGGAACAAGTGCATCGCTTCTAGTAACAAGTGCCTTACTAGTAGTAACAAGAAGCTACTAGGAACAAATAGCTACTAGTAGCGTCCGATCGCTCCAACCTTGGAGGAAAACAGACCGATTCTTGCCATTGTTTTGAAGGAGCTGGCTAGACCAGGTGGACTTCATTTTCGTGCTTGATGCTGGAATCAAGGCTGGATCATTTGGATTCTCTGGATCTTTCATGTTCCAATCCGGCAGGAATGCTTTCCGAGCCACATCATGCGTAAAGTGCCAGGGACCTCGGTTACAATTGGACTCTTGCGCTGTTGTGCTGTAGTTTTTTGAGTCGACTGTTGTTGTGGTGTGTTGATCTTCTGAATTTCTGGATTGCTTGCTGGCTTGATTCACTGCCTGACTGAAGGATTGATTGATGGATTGCTCCATTTGTTAGTCACAAGTCTAAAGTCTTCTTTTAGCACACGACTCCGCTTTTGTTCTGTCTGTTAAGTCCTGGTCGTTTGCTTGCCCACAGGCCGCAGGAAGAATTTGAACGGGGAGTGCTTGCCGCACATGATCGAGCATTCGAGGTGACTATGCCTTGTTCGTAGAGTTCCATTTCCGGAAATAGCAATGGCCTCCACCCTAAGAGCGGTGGCCTCCAACCTTCTGCATTGTTCTTTGTTTCCACTCCTCCCTTTTGGGACTGTATGCCCGAAAAGGACGGGCCTAAGATGCGAGGTGGAAATCAGTGCTAGGAGATGTCATCTTAGTTGAAGCGTTAGGAGCAGAGGTTCCTACCCAAGATCTGGGATGCCATGGGAGCTCTCAACATCACTGGAAAGGCAAGCACTGCGAGCACTGCGATCACCGGTCCTCGGAAAGGTTTCAGACGTCACCACTCACCAAAAACTAGAGTGCTTGAGAATATGTTTGCTTTTTTTCTTCTTTTGTTTTTCTCCTTTCCATTATATATGTCCCCAGAGCCCTAGGTTTTGTACATCGCTACTCCTTGAAACCGATGTTTGCGCATTATTTTTTCTCAACATTCTCAATGCTCAACACTTTTTGACAATGAGTCTGGCGAAGAATACTCTACAAACAAGAACGCGGGCCTTAAGACACTAGAATCCTTTTCTTTTTTTGGCAAAGTTCAGGCACGCAAAAGGGCATTGGACAGCATTGACGAGGGCAGGAAGGTGCTATCAAATTCTCTCAAGCCGATAACGCTGAAGCTTCAATTCTCTCAGCCTCAAAAAAGGACACAAACTGTTCCTTTGGCGATGTCAGGTGGCCTTGAAACATTTGCGGGATCCTTCCTCGCCTGATGAGGTTAAGGCAACCGTTTTGTGATTGCTTTAATGTGTTTTTCTTTTTAAGGGTGGGTAGGCCGCTAGTCGAGGTGAGGTAGGTAGTAGATAGTAGAAGAGGTAGCTATTACCAGCAAGTAGCTACTACTACATATGGACGCAGGATAGCTCACGCTTCTCTCAAGGAAGCTTCCCCCACCGCCCTAAAGGTGGTGGGGGAAGCTTCCTTGAAGAAGCGCTCGCACTGATGATTTGGTTCCTAGATTTTGGGGAAACTTAAGGTTGGAGGCCATCGCTATTAGGTTGGAGGTCATCGCTCTTAGGTTGGAGGCCATCGCTAGGTTGGAGGCCATCGCTAGGTAGGAGGATCGCTCTTAGGTTGGAGGCCATTGCTATTTTTTAGTTTTACAGATTCAATTTAAGCTTAACACTGGCATTCACCGCACACAACGTGTCAAAGACAGGCTTTTGTGTCCCGATGGGTGGACTCAGCTCTTTTGCGCTTGAGTAAAAGCACTCAGGGTTACTTGGAGCCAAATAGAACCAAGCACCCAAGCACAAAATATGTTTAATTGTTCTCATTGCTAAGCTCTAGTTTGCTTTTCCTTTAATTGCGCTGGATCTTTTTCTTTCGCTTGAGATTGCTGATCGCCAAGGCGACCCGGAATCTGTAGAAGTCCCAGCGATTCGATCTGTCAGTCTGTGCGACTGTACAATGCAGGATCGTCATTTGAGGTGCTTGATTTGCAGCAAGCTGTAGAGCTCTTTACAATGCTCCAGGCCAAGTTTTTTGAGCTTGGCTGCGTGAAAGACTCGTCTTGGTGCTTTTGATCGCTGCGGCGTCTAAGATCAAGAGTGGGGCTAGAGTTGAAGGTACACAAATGTCACTAATGCTCTAAGGCTAGGGGTTTCAAAACGAGAGCAAAGAGGAGCAAAAGAATGCAAAACGAAAGCGCTTTCGCTTGACCCTGGCGGGTCGAATTTCGCCTGCGCTCCACGCGGCGCCTTCATTCAGCGTGGAGCCCAATAAAGTCATTCCCCTGAGTATGTCCAGGATATGATTCCCCCATTGTTTACCCATTGTGGTGGTGTCCACGGTGTCCCCCATGTCTGGACGGCGATGGGCTGTGCTTGGTTTGTTGGAGTAGTACTCCACAATGTAGCGTAGCCTGAAATGCTGTAAGCCTCTAAATAAGTATTTCAAGTATTTCTCTACGTGTGTCAATTGTTTCGAGTCTCGAGCAGTCTTAGTTTGAGTGCAGCAATATGTATTTTTGGTCCTCACCCGGGGTTGATGCATTCCGTCCATTTTTTGTAAAAATATTTTGTTTAATCTTGGTTTGCTTCGGTCTCGTGCTTCGTTTTTTGTTGTTTGTCTTTTCCTCTTAGGCAGGCCCAACCCCACGAAGCGATTACAAGGCCGTGGCGGCTGTGGGGCGCTATGGACACATAAATAGTGTCGTTGGAGCAGGTTGCTGATGCAAATGATGCACCCAGTCACCTTGCATTGTCTGCATCACCAATCCACCAAAAATCAACTCCGTGGTTGGTGTTGATCAAGTCCACCTCCTTCACAAAGCTCAATGCCTCCGTCGGCCACCACCGGTTTACGTGCACTTTGTAAAGACTCGCTTCGTTCGCAAAAATAGCTGCAGCCTAGCCTATCGGTTGGCTTTAGACAATGTTGGACCTATTTTGTCCTTTCCTTGATTGCTTATTACTTGTAAAGTGTATATTACGAGTCATCCTCTACTTCCGTCCAGCTTTCCCCATTTTGCGTCACCGATGTTCCTCGAAAGACTAGCAGAACTTAATTCAAAGCACACTGGAAGCATGCCGCCAAAGTACCCTCCATCCCTATTCGATTTTGCTTTGTCTGAACAACATTCTTCCTCAGCTGCTTATTGTGGCTTCTGAGGCGTTCGCGGTTTTTAGGGCTTAGGAAACCAGACACCGAGTAAGCACAAAATGTATCCTACCCAAAGATTTGGATTTCTTTGAGAGAACCTGAGAGTAGGAAACCTAGCTGAATGGTTCGCCTGCCTATCGACTGCCCTTGAACCATTTTTAAACGTTTGCAGTGCGTTTTGGGAAAACGGAAATCTCGGCTGACCTCAGGTGGCGCGACCGAAGTGCAGCCTCAGGTCCCTGGCGAAGCGGGCTTTCGATCACTGACCTTGGAGCTCAGACCTTCCAGGCACAAAACCTCCACCTAGTAGCGTCCTTGCTCCTAGTAGTAAGGCCAGGAGCGCCTAGAAGCGTGCTTTCTCCTAGTAGCGATGCCAGGAGCCCCTAGAAGCGTCCTTGTTCCTAGTAAGGCCAGGATCCCCTAGTAGCGTCCTTGTTCCTAGTAGCGATGCCAGGTCCTTCCTCCTAGTAGGGATGCCAGGAGCCCTAGTAGCATCCTTGTTCCTAGTAGTAAGGCCAGGATCCCCTAGTAGCGTCCTTGTTCCTAGTAGCGCTGCCAGGAGCCCCTAGTAGCGTCCTTGCTCCTAGTAGGGATGCCCTTTGTGGCTAGTAGCGTCCTTTGTTCCTAGTAGCGATGCCAGGTAAGTCCACTGTACAGGATAATACACTGTCATGCTACGAACTTGGTAGGGTTCAGGACTTTTTAGGTAGAAGATTGCAGGGTTGTTTATTCCTCAGGATTTGCGAAATCATGTATTCTAATTGCACAAGAGCGCACAGTTTGCTAGTAGGTTGGAGGCCATCGCTAGGTTGCCTCTTTTCTTCTCCCTTTCCTGTCCTTTGTTTTTGTATTTGTAACATAAACAAATGCTTTGTCGATGAATCGGGTGTGCACCGACTCATCTGTACATCCACCGACTCGACCGGAAGGGTCGCGAGGTGCGGCAAGCGTAACGACCACATAGTCGTCAGCACGACGTTCCAGTCATCCAATACCAGATTAAGACACTTTGGACAGAAGTTAACTCTCAGGATAAATGGATGGAGGCCATTGCTATTAGGTTGAAGGCCATCGCAATTAGGTTGGAGGCCATCGCTAATAGAGGCCATTGCTCTCAGGTGAAATGCTTCTGTTCTTGCAAGGCGTCACACATCATTCGGCGTGGCAGCGGTGCTACGTGCTGAAGAGGACCAACAAGAAGTGCAGTTGCCTTGCTCCTGTCTGAAAGTGGAGACGATGTGCGCATCAGGCACCAAGTGAGGACAATCAACATTTGGACAAACGGTCTTCTTTTCAAATACGAAAGACAGCATGAAAGAAGAAAGGAAGGTCCAAAGGTAAAAAAATCCAGACCGGTCTAAAGGTCTTGAGAACAAAGCAAAAGAAAACAAGAAAAGACGAGGACAGAAAAAAATAGGTTTCGTTGGAAGTTTTCAAGTTGAGAATTTGGAAAGGAGAGGCTGAGTGCATTTGGGATGTCAGATGCAAGTGGGCAAAGCGTGAACAGCATCTTCCAACCGGAATCAGTGCAGATCTCAGCATGTATATCTCAGGGTTGCAAAAAAGACAAAGAAACAAGAAGAATAGACAAAGGGAAGAAAGGTATCAAGGAAAAGCGAAAAGGAGGAACGAAGAAAAGCAAAACACATAAACGGAAGAAGGGTCTAAGAAATCTCTCGGGCTTGTAGATCTTCAGTTTTAGTTCACAGTTACCAGTACTGTACGTGTCGGCACTTGTTCTTGTCGCTGGTGACCATTTCTGGACACCACTCAGCATCAAGCTCGAGGTTGCCATGCGAAGAGAATCCACTTTGTCTCTACAGCTTCCGTTCGTAGCGTCCTTGCTCCGTTCGTAGTAAGGCCAGGAGCCCCTAGTAGCGAACCTTGTTACTACTAGTAAGGCACTTGTTCCTACTAGCTTCTTGTTACTAGTAGCGAGGCACTTGTTACTACTAGCTTCTTGTTACTACTAGTAAGGCACTTGTTACTAGAAGCGATGCACTTGTTCCTAGTAGCGAACATGGTTTCTCCTAGTAAACATTCGCTTCCTTGGAGTGTCCAGACCGTTGACACGCGCCATTACAAGTCGCTTCTGTCTTTGCGCCATGGAAACCCTTGGCCACGAGCACCAGAATCCCGTTCCAGTGGCTTGCCCGAACTGCTGTGATGCTGTACTTTCTTGCTGCTTGAGTCGCTTGGGTGTTCTCATGTCTTCACTTTGGCAGGAATGGGTGGCCGGGATGGTGGGTGAGAGCCCCAGATCACAAAGCTCGGTATGACCACCCCTTGCTTCTAGTAGCGATGGCCTCCAACCTAAGAGCGACGGCCTCCATCCCACATCCCAAGAGCGATGGCCTCCATTCTAAGAGCGATGGCCTTCACTCCCTTGCTCCAATTAAGAACTTCTGCACAAATGCTCTTACCGAACGTAATGCTTTCCACACCTAGAAGCCTTCTTTTCTATCTCGCCTTGGGTCTTGGGCTTGATTGCCCGCCTTGAAAACTATGCTTCTGGTTTTCTTTCTTTCGACCTGAATCGTTTCGCTTCTTTATTCTGATTGTTTATGCTTTTATCTTGCCGCTTTTCCTTTTCTTCTTCATGTTTTTTTGCTTTCTTTTTTTTCTTTATTCTGTTTCTTTAGACCTTCCTTGCTTTTTCTTCTTTCTTGAGTTTTCTTCCCTGATTGACATTTGCTTCTTTGACCCTTTCGACCCTCTATTGCAAGAAGGTTTGACATTTGATTTCTCAGGCAGTCTGTCTGCCACTCTCATGGCACTTGTGATCGTTATCAATGCCGTGGCGGCCAAGCCAAAAGATTCCGGCGAAAGGCCATCATGTGATTTGAGCAATTTGAGCATTCTTTCCAGATTACATGTAAAAAGATCTTATTAGGTTGGAGGCCATTTCTTCTAGGTTGGAGGCCATTGCTATTAGGTTGGAGGCCATCGCCATTGGGTTTGAACATGAAACGCAATTTGACTTACAACACTGCGTGAGCACCAATTCAGCCGTTGAAGAGCGTGTAAGACGCGAGACGCGAAGGGATCACTACCGCACGGGCATGTTACTGAGCTTCTTTGGTGGCCAGCTCTCAGTGGCTTAGCTAACATGTTATTCCTAGTAGCTTCTTGTTCCAAGTAGCGATGCCAGGAGCCCCTAGTAGCGTCCTTGCTCCTAGTAGCAATGCCCTTTGCTCCTAGTAGCGTCCTCTACTTTAGAAATGTTACAAGAGGCTTTGCCACTTTTCTTTCTCAAAGATGATCATGCCGCATGCATGCAATACAGTTGAGATTTTCATTCTTGTTACCAAGGCTTCTGTCATTGCTAGCTACTTTCTGTGGTTCGTGCTCACGTGCTTTGCTTCATGTTGAGCACAGTTGAGCAGCAAGAGAAGAAACATATTTTGCGTTGCTTCATGGTCAATCAGGTTTGTGTTTCTTTAGTCTTGTTCACAAGGAGGGCTTACATCGACCAAAATAAGCCTAGCAGCTTGCAAACCGAAGCTTGTTTCGGAGAAAAGCACATTGGCATATTAGCTTTAACCTCAAACGATTTGCCCTGGAATGCGAGTTTCTGAGAGCGCTACCAAGGCTGTCGGTGATGGTTCCATTCTTTTGGTTCTCTGAGCCAGAGCAGCCAAGAGCAATAAAAGCAGGAGGCGTGGCGAGGGGTAGTGGCGACATTTACAAAAACAGATATCCTAGTTGTGTCATTGGCGCTGCCATCCGAGCGTTTGTCCAATAATGTGCTGTTTCTCTGTTGGCATCAGCCACTCGCCCCAGGTAATATTACTGCCTCCATCAACTTCTGTGAAGGTCCTGATTTTCACCATTCCGATGTGCTGGCAGAGCCAGTTAACGTGTCTGGGATGCGGAAGGGACCTTTTTTCAACAGAGACACTACTGAGTTCTTCGGAACTTCCTCTGTTCTGATCCCATGGTCCCATCGCTCTTTCGAACAGCTCACAGCGCCTTCTTTGAGTCAGGTGGCTACATCGATGCTTTTCTATATGCCGGTTGGTCTCATTGGCCTCCTGGGACCAGCTTGGAAAGAAGGCAAGGCCAAGTCTTCACCTTTCTACTAGGAGCAAGGACGCTACTAGTAGCTCCTGGCCTTATTACTAGTAACAAGGACGCTACTAGGAGCAAAGGGCATCTACTAGCTTCTTGTTACTACTAGTAAGGCCCTTTGCTCCTAGTAGCGATGCACTTGTTCCTAGTAGCTTCTTGTTACTACTAGTAAGGCCCTTTGCTCCTAGTAGCGATGCACTTGTTCCTAGTAGCTTCTTGTTACTACTAGTAAGGCCCTTTGCTCCTAGTAGCGATGCACTTGTTCCTAGTAGCTTCTTGTTACTACTAGTAAGGCCCTTTGCTCCTAGTAGCGATGCACTTGTTCCTAGTAGCTTCTTGTTACTACTAGTAAGGCACTTGTTACTAGAAGCGATGCACTTGTTCCTAGTAGCTTCTTGTTACTACTAGTAAGGCCCTTTGCTCCTAGTAGCGATGCACTTGTTCCTAGTAGCTTCTTGTTACTACTAGTAAGGCCCTTTGCTCCTAGTAGCGATGCACTTGTTCCTAGTAGCTTCTTGTTACTACTAGTAAGGCCCTTTGCTCCTAGTAGCGATGCACTTGTTCCTAGTAGCTTCTTGTTACTACTAGTAAGGCCCTTTGCTCCTAGTAGCGATGCACTTGTTCCTAGTAGCTTCTTGTTACTACTAGTAAGGCCCTTTGCTCCTAGTAGCGATGCACTTGTTCCTAGTAGCTTCTTGTTACTACTAGTAAGGCCCTTTGCTCCTAGTAGCGATGCACTTGTTCCTAGTAGCTTCTTGTTACTACTAGTAAGGCCCTTTGCTCCTAGTAGCGATGCACTTGTTCCTAGTAGCTTCTTGTTACTACTAGTAAGGCCCTTTGCTCCTAGTAGCGATGCACTTGTTCCTAGTAGCTTCTTGTTACTACTAGTAAGGCCCTTTGCTCCTAGTAGCGATGCACTTGTTCCTAGTAGCTTCTTGTTACTACTAGTAAGGCCCTTTGCTCCTAGTAGCGATGCACTTGTTCCTAGTAGCTTCTTGTTACTACTAGTAAGGCCCTTTGCTCCTAGTAGCGATGCACTTGTTCCTAGTAGCTTCTTGTTACTACTAGTAAGGCCCTTTGCTCCTAGTAGCGATGCACTTGTTCCTAGTAGCTTCTTGTTACTACTAGTAAGGCCCTTTGCTCCTAGTAGCGATGCACTTGTTCCTAGTAGCTTCTTGTTACTACTAGTAAGGCCCTTTGCTCCTAGTAGCGATGCACTTGTTCCTAGTAGCTTCTTGTTACTACTAGTAAGGCCCTTTGCTCCTAGTAGCGATGCACTTGTTCCTACCAGCTTCTTGTTACTACTAGTAAGGCCCTTTGCTCCTAGTAGCGATGCACTTGTTCCTAGTAGCTTCTTGTTACTACTAGTAAGGCCCTTTGCTCCTAGTAGCGATGCACTTGTTCCTAGTAGCTTCTTGTTACTACTAGTAAGGCCCTTTGCTCCTAGTAGCGATGCACTTGTTCCTAGTAGCTTCTTGTTACTACTAGTAAGGCCCTTTGCTCCTAGTAGCGATGCACTTGTTCCTAGTAGCTTCTTGTTACTACTAGTAAGGCCCTTTGCTCCTAGTAGCGATGCACTTGTTCCTAGTAGCTTCTTGTTACTACTAGTAAGGCCCTTTGCTCCTAGTAGCGATGCACTTGTTCCTAGTAGCTTCTTGTTACTACTAGTAAGGCCCTTTGCTCCTAGTAGCGATGCACTTGTTCCTAGTAGCTTCTTGTTACTACTAGTAAGGCCCTTTGCTCCTAGTAGCGATGCACTTGTTCCTAGTAGCTTCTTGTTACTACTAGTAAGGCCCTTTGCTCCTAGTAGCGATGCACTTGTTCCTAGTAGCTTCTTGTTACTACTAGTAAGGCCCTTTGCTCCTAGTAGCGATGCACTTGTTCCTAGTAGCTTCTTGTTACTACTAGTAAGGCCCTTTGCTCCTAGTAGCGATGCACTTGTTCCTAGTAGCTTCTTGTTACTACTAGTAAGGCCCTTTGCTCCTAGTAGCGATGCACTTGTTCCTACCAGCTTCTTGTTACTACTAGTAAGGCCTTTTGCTCCTAGTAGCGATGCACTTGTTCCTACCAGCTTCTTGTTACTACTAGTAAGGCCCTTTGCTCCTAGTAGCGATGCACTTGTTCCTAGCAGCTTCTTGTTACTACTAGTAAGGCCCTTTGCTCCTAGTAGCGATGCACTTGTTCCTAGTAGCTTCTTGTTACTACTAGTAAGGCCCTTTGCTCCTAGTAGCGATGCACTTGTTCCTAGTAGCTTCTTGTTACTACTAGTAAGGCCCTTTGCTCCTAGTAGCGATGCACTTGTTCCTACCAGCTTCTTGTTACTACTAGTAAGGCCCTTTGCTCCTAGTAGCGATGCACTTGTTCCTAGTAGCTTCTTGTTACTACTAGTAAGGCCCTTTGCTCCTAGTAGCGATGCACTTGTTCCTACCAGCTTCTTGTTACTACTAGTAAGGCCCTTTGCTCCTAGTAGCGATGCACTTGTTCCTAGTAGCTTCTTGTTACTACTAGTAAGGTTCTTTGCTCCTAGTAGCGATGCACTTGTTCCTAGTAGCTTCTTGTTACTACTAGTAAGGCCCTTTGCTCCTAGTAGCGATGCACTTGTTCCTACCAGCTTCTTGTTACTACTAGTAAGGCCCTTTGCTCCTAGTAGCGATGCACTTGTTCCTAGTAGCTTCTTGTTACTACTAGTAAGGCCCTTTGCTCCTAGTAGCGATGCACTTGTTCCTACCAGCTTCTTGTTACTACTAGTAAGGCCCTTTGCTCCTAGTAGCGATGCACTTGTTTCTAGTAGCTTCTTGTTACTACTAGTAAGGCCCTTTGCTCCTAGTAGCGATGCACTTGTTCCTAGTAGCTTCTTGTTACTACTAGTAAGGCCCTTTGCTCCTAGTAGCGATGCACTTGTTCCTAGTAGCTTCTTGTTACTACTAGTAAGGCCCTTTGCTCCTAGTAGCGATGCACTTGTTCCTACCAGCTTCTTGTTACTACTAGTAAGGCCCTTTGCTCCTAGTAGCGATGCACTTGTTCCTAGTAGCTTCTTGTTACTACTAGTAAGGCCCTTTGCTCCTAGTAGCGATGCACTTGTTTCTACCAGCTTCTTGTTACTACTAGTAAGGCCCTTTGCTCCTAGTAGCGATGCACTTGTTCCTAGTAGCTTCTTATTACTACTAGTAAGGCCCTTTGCTCCTAGTAGCGATGCACTTGTTCCTACCAGCTTCTTGTTACTACTAGTAAGGCCCTTTGCTCCTAGTAGCGATGCGCTTGTTCCTAGTAGATTCTTGTTACTACTAGTAAGGCCCTTTGCTCCTAGTAGCGATGCACTTGTTCCTACCAGCTTCTTGTTACTACTAGTAAGGCCCTTTGCTCCTAGTAGCGATGCACTTGTTCCTAGTAGCTTCTTGTTACTACTAGTAAGGCCCTTTGCTCCTAGTAGCAATGCACTTGTTCCTACCAGCTTCTTGTTACTACTAGTAAGGCCCTTTGCTCCTAGTAGCGATGCACTTGTTCCTACCAGCTTCTTGTTACTACTAGTAAGGCCCTTTGCTCCTAGTAGCGATGCACTTGTTCCTAGTAGCTTCTTGTTACTACTAGTAAGGCCCTTTGCTCCTAGTAGCGATGCACTTGTTCCTAGTAGCTTCTTGTTACTACTAGTAAGGCCCTTTGCTCCTAGTAGCGATGCACTTGTTCCTAGTAGCTTCTTGTTACTACTAGTAAGGCCCTTTGCTCCTAGTAGCGATGCACTTGTTCCTACCAGCTTCTTGTTACTACTAGTAAGGCCCTTTGCTCCTAGTAGCGATGCGCTTGTTCCTAGTAGCTTCTTGTTACTACTAGTAAGGCCCTTTGCTCCTAGTAGCGATGCACTTGTTCCTAGTAGCTTCTTGTTACTACTAGTAAGGCCCTTTGCTCCTAGTAGCGATGCACTTGTTCCTACCAGCTTCTTGTTACTACTAGTAAGGCCCTTTGCTCCTAGTAGCGATGCACTTGTTCCTAGTAGCTTCTTGTTACTACTAGTAAGGCCCTTTGCTCCTAGTAGCGATGCACTTGTTCCTAGTAGCTTCTTGTTACTACTAGTAAGGCCCTTTGCTCCTAGTAGCGATGCACTTGTTCCTAGTAGCTTCTTGTTACTACTAGTAAGGCCCTTTGCTCCTAGTAGCGATGCACTTGTTCCTAGTAGCTTCTTGTTACTACTAGTAAGGCCCTTTGCTGCTAGTAGCGATGCACTTGTTCCTACCAGCTTCTTGTTACTACTAGTAAGGCCCTTTGCTCCTAGTAGCGATGCACTTGTTCCTAGTAGCTTCTTGTTACTACTAGTAAGGCCCTTTGCTCCTAGTAGCGATGCACTTGTTCCTACCAGCTTCTTGTTACTACTAGTAAGGCCCTTTGCTCCTAGTAGCGATGCACTTGTTCCTAGTAGCTTCTTGTTACTACTAGTAAGGCCCTTTGCTCCTAGTAGCGATGCACTTGTTCCTACCAGCTTGGAAAGAAGGCAAGTCTTCACCTTGCGTCCTTCGGGATCCGTGTCTGCTCAGCGCTCCTAGTCGTGCGTCCGATCGCTCCGTTCGTAGCGATGCCCTTTGCTCCGAGTAGCGTCCTCTTGTTCCTACTAGTACGGCCAGGAGTTTGCTCCTAGTAGCGATGCACTTGTTCCTAGTAGCTTCTTGTTACTACTAGTAAGGCCCTTTGCTCCTAGTAGCGATGCACTTGTTCCTAGTAGCTTCTTGTTACTACTAGTAAGGCCCTTTGCTGCTAGTAGCGATGCACTTGTTCCTACCAGCTTCTTGTTACTACTAGTAAGGCCCTTTGCTCCTAGTAGCGATGCACTTGTTCCTAGTAGCTTCTTGTTACTACTAGTAAGGCCCTTTGCTCCTAGTAGCGATGCACTTGTTCCTACCAGCTTCTTGTTACTACTAGTAAGGCCCTTTGCTCCTAGTAGCGATGCACTTGTTCCTAGTAGCTTCTTGTTACTACTAGTAAGGCCCTTTGCTCCTAGTAGCGATGCACTTGTTCCTACCAGCTTGGAAAGAAGGCAAGTCTTCACCTTGCGTCCTT
Source organism: Porites rus (assembly GCA_964035705.1). NCBI lineage: Eukaryota > Metazoa > Cnidaria > Anthozoa > Scleractinia > Poritidae > Porites > Porites rus. Next base: position 576 of record CAXIVM010002053.1, on the reverse strand, counting down.
CGGGATCCGTGTCTGCTCAGCGCTCCTAGTCGTGCGTCCGATCGCTCCGTTCGTAGCGATGCCCTTTGCTCCGAGTAGCGTCCTCTTGTTCCTACTAGTACGGCCAGGAGCCCCTAGTAGCGTCCTTTGCTCCTAGTAAATCGCATATGTTGCATATGATCATGTTTGTATAGTTGCATCAAGCAGGAGCTGTATCGTCTTTCTCCCAGGAAGGTGCGAGCTGCGTTTCTTCCTGTGCTACGGGGGCGTGGCCCTTGTAGAAAGCTTAGAATGGTAGTAGATGTGGCTGGTTCAAGAAGCGGTGGTTATTTTTTCGTTGCTGGATAGCCGAACTGGTTGGCCAGAGGTGGTAGATTCGTGCACGAATCTGGTAAAGCTCAGCGTTTCTTGACCTCGAATGGCATTTGTCACATGGATACTTTCTTGGGGCTGTCATATCCACCATGTCACTAGAGTACCAGTTCGACCTGAGCCGAATGATGTGCTCCGACTGCCACATTCATCGAACGGTTTGTCTTCTGCACAAATGAGGTTGGAATTGGTTCCGGAGCGCTTCATGCATCGTTGGATGCAGTA
>CAXIVM010002051.1:0-13508 GCA_964035705.1 Porites rus | reverse complement strand
AAAGCCTGGAAGTCCCAGAAATTGAGCTAGGAAGTGCTTGGATGTGGCTGGTAAAAAGTGCTGCAGAGCACTTCGCCCAGGGATTGGGCTGGATAGCCCCATGTAACTAGAGAGGAGCAGTTGGGCTGGATAGCCCCATAGGTGGTAGGAGCAGTTGGGCTGGATAGCCCCATCTAACTAGGGCCTAGGGTGAAAAGCAGTTGGGCTGGATAGCCCCATGTGTTTGTAGGAGCGGTTGGGCTGGATAGCCCCATCTAACTAGGGCCTAGGGTGAAAAGCAGTTGGGCTGGATAGCCCCATGTGTTTGTAGGAGGAGTTGGGCTGGATAGCTCCATGTAGTTTGTTGGAAGGGTCAGCTGGGCTGGATATAGCCCCATGGAGCAGTTGGGTTGGTATGGGCTGGACAGCCCCATTCAATCAGAAGAACATGTTTTGTCACACAGCCTTGTTGAAAGCTCAAGCACTAGAAGCAACCTCAACTGGCGCAGAGCCATGTCCAACTATGGCCAGGACTTCTATGGCAAGGGTGCTGGGCCACATGGCAAGGGAGATGCAGGAGGGCATCCTGGCAACCTCTGGAGGCAGAACATGAGGGGCCTTTGGGAGCTGTGGGGGCATGGTGAAGCTTCCTGGCTTGGTTGTGTGGACAGCCCCATGCAACTAGACAGGTGCACTTGGGCTGGATAGCCCCTATAACCACTTTATTCACCCACCCAACTTAAATAAGAGCAAAATTTGTCTGAGGCATTTGGCCCATGGCTGGAAAGGGTTTGCCTCCAAGCCTTTTTGGAGACAGGTGTGAGGACAGGGTTGTCAAGCTGTTGTCAAAACAACTTCAATACTTTAGTGAACACACAACCTTGTGTTAAAAGCAATCCACACAACCTTGCAGGAGGGGGCCTATGGAATCAGCCAGGTCCTACATCCACAAAGCTTGGAAGCACTTGGAGCCTGGGGAAGGAGTTGGGCTGGTAGCCCCATGCACTTGGGCTGGACAGCCCCATGTAACTAGATAGGGGCAGTTGGGCTGGATAGCCCCATTTAACTAGATAGGAGCAGTTGGGCTGGATAGCCCATGCAACTAGATGGGCTGGACAGCCCCATGTCACTAGATAGGAGCAGTTGGGCTGGATAGCCCCATGTAACTTGATGGGCTGGATAGCCCCATCCAACTAGATAGGGGCAGTTGGGCTGGATAGCCCCATGTAACTTGATGGGCTGGACAGCCCATGAACTTTGCCTGTTTTTGGAAGGAGGTGACTTTGTGAACTTTGTGGAGTGGCTGGTGGAGCGCTTGGACTTTCGCTTACACCAGGCAGCAAATGTTCCAAGCACACCTGTGCCTACTGTCACCAGTGCGAGAGAAGGGAAAAGGCCAGCCAGCAGAGGCAGCAGGGGGAGAGAAGGGAAAAGGCAAGCCAGCAGAGGCAGCAGGGGGAGAGAAGGGGAAAGGCCAGCCAGCAGAGGCAGCAGGGGGAGAGAAGGGAAAAGGCAAGCCAGCAGAGGCAACAGGTGGAGAGAAGGGAGGTGGCAAGCCAGGAGAGGCAAGAGGGGGAGAGAAGGGAGGTGGCAAGCCAGGAGAGGCAACAGGAGGAGAGAAGGGAGGTGGCAAGCCAGCAGAGGCAACAGGGGGAGAGAAGGGAGGTGGCAAGCCAGCAGAAGCAACAGGAGGAGAAAAGGGAGGCAAGCCAGCAGAGCCAGCACAAGCAGAGGAGGAAGAGACAGGAAAGGGTGGAGGTGGCAAGGGGGGTGGCCCAGAGGATCCCACACGGAAAGGCCAAGCAGATGCAAAGGCTTTGTCCTCTGGTCCTCCTCCTCCTCTTTCTGCCAGCCCCACTCTCCCCAGTCTCCCTCCCACTGGCTTTGGCTGAAGTCATCCCCCCATGCATCACTTGCAGATGCCATGCCACCATCTCCCCAGCCAGCCCATGCACCACTTGCAGATGCCACCCTTTCCTTCCCACTCCCAGCCAGCCCATGGATCACTTGCAGATGCCCTGCCACCCTTTCCTCCCTCTGCTGCTGGACAGCCCCATGTAACTAGATAGGTGCAGTTGGGCTGGATAGCCCCACCTCACTTGGGCTGGACAGCCCCACAATCCAACTTGCAACCCAGGAGTGACTTCTTTGAAGAGAAGAAGAATGGCCTGGGCTGGTGCAGATCTTGTGGGCTCTACTCCTATGTCAACCAGAAGAGTGCTTCGAGGGCTACTGATGTGCTTGGCTGCGTGAGGCCAGAGTGCAGTTCCCATAGGGGCACTGCTGCTTCGAAAGGCTTTTTGGCAGCCTTGGAGAAGGCTGGGCTGATCTAAAGGATCTAGCCAGGGCTGGACAGCCCAGACCAGATTTTTGAAAAAGGTAGAAAAAGCTGGACTGGATAGACCCACTAAACAACAGGGCTGGATAGCCCCATGTAATTAGTTGGAAGCAGTTGGGCTGGATAGCCCCACCAAACAATAGGGCTGGATAGCCCCAGGCAAGTAGTTGGAGGCAATTGGGTTGGATGGCCCCACCACACACTTAAGTAGGTAGGTGCACTTGGGCTGGATAGCCCCACCCCACCCACTGTGCTTTCACATTTGGTAAGGGTATAGAACATGAGAGCACATGAGAGACCATGAGAGACCATGAGAGCACATGAGAGACCATGAGAGACCATGAGAGCACATGAGAGACCATGAGAGCACATGAGAGACCATGAGAGAACATGAGAGAGAACCTAACAGAACATGAGAGAACATGAGATTCTATGAGATTGGAAAAACAACCAAAACATACCTACACCAAAACATGAAAATATAGCTAGCTCAAAAATGTTGTGGGCTGGACAGCCCCAGTGGGCTATGCAGCTGAAAGTGTGGCAGGTGTTAGCTCTCAAGCTCTTTGCATTCAGCCCTTCAGGCAGCCTAGTGATGAAGAGACCAGCTGCTGACGCAATGAAGAGGCCAAGTGCTGCTGACACCAAAAGAACCAAGCATGAGGCAAAGGAAGAAGAAGTGGAAGAACAAAGGGAAGAAGAAGAAGAAGAGAGCCTCCCTCTCACTGAGTCAGCCCTCAAAGACCACACCAAGTTTATGGAGGAGGTTGGAAAGCTAGATGAAAAGCAATTCTCTCTGGCTTTTTCCAAGCTACCTGAAAAGCAGCAACAGTGCTTATGGAAGAAATTTGAATGGAGTCGCAGAGCTGTGGACCTGGACAATGCATACAAAAGAGAAACACAAGGGAGTGGGTCCATGGTCAGGAAGAGAAACCTTTTGAGGTCCTGGGCACTTGATGGAGGGAAGTGTGACAAGATCTTTAGGAAGGCAATGCAATCCATTGCCTTGGAGAAAAAGCATGGGGTAGAAAAGGAATGGTATTCCAAGAAGAAAATGGAAGATGAACTGGGGGTGGAAGAAATGACTGCTCGCCTGAAAGCTGGGACTCTCAAATGGAGAAGGAACCCAGAGGACACCAGGTTCTTCCAGTTCCAAAAGCTGGCAGAAAAGGAGGCCACTATGCTCACCAAAGTGAAAGGGGGCAGCAGGGAAGTGAGGGGCACAGCAAGCAAGGATGAACTGCTGGCTTTCGACCACCTGATGCTGGAAGATCTCAATGAAGATGACTTTGTCCTGGGGCTAGGGGATGGTGAGGAGGAGGAGGAATTTGAGGGGATCAACAAGGACCTGGCCAAGGCCATGGGCCTCAAGAACAACAAAGACCCCACGTCACCAAAAAAGGACAAAGAAGACAAATGGGCTGTGCTCAGCCAAGTTGATGAAAGTGATGGCAAGAAGGAAATCAACCAAAGGGTGATGAAGTTCAAGACAGAACTTACAAAGGACTTGGCTTCACTGGAGGCAGGGGTCTTCAGTTTGAGAGAGCAAAAGGGTGACAAGGCCTTAGTGAAAGCTGTGCTGGTAACCCAAGAACAAGCAAAAAAGGCATTGAAAGTGGTCACTAACCTGCTGGCAAGTAAAAGTGGAAAGAGCAGTGTCGCATCTGGTCTCTCAGAAGCTTTGGCTGCCTTGAAAGACTGCAAGGCCAAGAAACTCCAGTTGGCCAAAGCGCTGAAAGCTTAGCTACAGTGGTTCTGCTGCCGGCTGGTCTAAAGGATCTAGCCAGGGCTGGACAGCCCAGACCAGGTTTTTGAAAAAAGGGAGAAAAAGCGGGGCTGGATAGCCCCACTAAACAACAGGCCCCCATGTCACTAGTTGGATGCAGCTGGGCTGGATAGCCCCACCAAACAATGGGCTGGGTAGCCCCATGTAACTAGTTGGAAGCAGTTAAACAATGGGCTGGATAGCCCCATGTAACTAGTTGGAAGCAGTTAGGCTGGATAGCCCCACCACACATTTAATTTCACTACAGGCATTTGGGCTGGATAGTCCTATGTCATTTGGCAAGCCCACTTTGCCTAGTGGAGGAATTGGCTCAGGACCTTTGAAGGTGGAAAAATGGAAGGTCTTGAGCCATGCCCCTTGTGGACACTTCTGCTGAGGAAGTATGCCTTAGGCAAGCTATCAGCAGTTGAAGTTCAGGAGTTTGCCTCAGTGGTGCTGATGCACCTGAAATGCAAGCTCTCCAGAGGCTTGGCTCTATGGGGGCAATCCCAGGAAATATCCACAGGGATTTACAGAGGAAATATTTTCACAAATTAGTTGCACCAGCTCCCTGGAAGATCACCACCAATATGCTGATGAAGGAGGATGGTCAAAGGGTGTCAAAAACTACAGAGTGCCATGTTCTGCTGCCTCACAGTTGGGCGCTATCCTTGGAAGAGGGTGACCTCTTTGAAAAGGTGATGTGCAAAGACGATGACTTGGTTCAGTTTTGGAAGACCCAAAAGCAGAATCCTCAAATGTCGAGTGACATGTGGAGGAGCCTCGACTTCACAAAGCCTTCTCAGCTTCCAGTGCCCTATGTGTTGCATGGGGATGGGGCCCCATATACTGAGATAGACAGCCTCCAGGTCTTGTCTTTGAGGATGCTTGCATTTGACAAGCATCATTTGTGAGTGCTCTTTGTTTTCAGTGTTTTTCTGAATGAAAGCAATCAAACCTTTGATCAATGTGCCAAGCCTAGGTGCATGCTATCATCCAGGTCTGTGAGTGAAGCCCAATTGCTGTTGTGCGCAATCCCCAAGCTGGCTGCAGAAGAGGAAACCTTTCGCAGCATCATGTCTACCCTGGCTTGGTCCTTCAAAGCCTTGAGGGAAGGCAGGGCACCCAAAGTCGATGTGGATGGAAAAGCAGTGGATGGGCCTGGTGCCAGGGGGAAAAGGTTTAGGAGAGGGTGGCTGTGGTGCATCACAGGGGACCTGGAGTGGTATGCTCAAGAGTTTGGATTTCCATTCGCTGCTAGCAACTTTTTGTGCCCCTATTGCAAAGCAGACCAAAAAAAGAAGGGGACAGAGAACCCATTTACTGATTTCAGACCAACTGCAAGCTGGAGACATACTGTGAGGAGCAAACAGGACATGGAGAAACTTTATGGTTCTCATCCCTTGTTCAAAGGGGTGCCTGGGTTGAGTGTGTGCAGCATCAAGCTTGACACCTTGCACACCTTGGATTTGGGTGCCTCTGCCTATTGTTTCGGCAGTGTCCTGTGGAGCATTCTCAACCAGTTGCCTGGCACCAACAGAGCCTCAGCATGTTTGAAGTGTTTTTTTGACAAGCGCCCCTTGGGTTGGGCAGCCCAATGTCACACTTGGGCTGGAAAGCCCCATGTAACACTTGGGCTGGACAGCCTAGATTTGAGACATCCTGCCCAGCAGAAGCAAACCTGTTGAGCTTGAACAGGCTCTTGGTCAGGTTGTATGATGACCAGGGTGTGCCTGCCTCCAACAGAATGAAGCACCTCACCATGGCTGATTTAGGGGGTGGTGGTGATTCTTATCCATGCCTGAAGCATATAAAGGCAGCCAAGGTCAGAGCTTTTTCGCCAGTATGTGTGGCCCTTTGCAAAATGTACCAGGAGGACAGGCATGGAAAGCGCAGGCTGGCAATGGTGGTGGCCCTGGACAAGGCCTACAAGATTTTGGGGAAGACATGGCAAGAGTGGGATGGGGAGGCAAAGAAAGATTTCCAGGTGGCCATGTGCACCTTCCTAAGCCATTACAGTTGGCTGGCAGAGGACAGCATGCATGCAGGCAGGAATTTGTACAGCTTGGTGCAAAAACACCACCTCCTCTGCCATTTGAGCACTACTGTGGGTGAATATTTCCACCCTTCATTGGCCCACACTTATGGATCAGAATCTTTCATGGGCATATGTGTGCGCATGGGGTCCTCTTGTACCAGGGGGACACCAGGGCACAAAGTGCCACTGAAGATCTTAGAGAAGTTCAGGCTAGTGTTTCACCTCTTTTTGGAGGGTCACATCACTATGGAGATGGAAGCCATGGATGAGGAGTAAAAATTTCATCTAGAGCTGGACAGCCCCAGGACATCATCGGAAGCTGGGTACCTATTTTTAGGGCTGATAACCTAGTCTGAGATTGGGCTGGATAGCCCCATGGCTATAGGATCTCTAGCAGGAAGATTGGGCTGATAACCAACATGCATGCACTGTGGTTTGGGCTGGATAGCCCCATGTAAATAGATAGGAGCATGTGGGCTGGATAGCCCTGATGCAACCACAAAAAACCTTTTAAAAACGATTGAATTTTCGATTGAATTTTAAAGGTGTGAAAAGATTGTTTTTTCGATTGATTTTTGAACAAATTCAATCTTCGATTGAAAAATTCAATCTCGATTGAATTTTTTCAATCTAGGATGCTTAGGGTCTTGTCCAATTCGAGGATCCCCTGCAGTCACCCCGACATTGGTTGGTGGTGGTTTCGGCTCCTTCTTGGGCTTCGGTTTGGGCTCTTTCTTAGGCCTTGGATCCAACTCTGGCCCAAGAGAGTACACCGCCTGAGCTGTCGCACGATTGGTCGCCTCGCGCTGCTCGAACTCTAGGACCACTCGACGGGCTTCTTCCCACGTCTGAGGCGGTCTTCCTGACCCCAAAGGCGCTTGTCAGCGCGGATCTCTCGTTGGAGTGATGGGCCGACTTTCCTCAGATAAGAAAGGAAGAGCTCCCCAGGCGTCTTTCCTATATAGCCCCACTGACTCCAATTCCGCGACTAAAGGGTTCAAACTGATGGCCGGTCAAACGGCCCTTGACGAGTGCCACATACGTTCTTCGCGGGACTCGCTGAAGAGCAGATGCTTGGACTTGATCCGCTCATAAACTGCTTCTGGGTCTTCCAGCACTTCTCCCGATTGCCACGCCGCACAGTACAGGTTCTGGTACGTCTTGAGACGCGAACCCTTGCAGCGGGCTCGCAGCGCCAACAGCTTTTCTCTATAGCCGACATCCCTTTGCAGGAATTGGCCAGCGCGCAAAATTTTCTAATTCCTCATAAAAGAGCGCGACATCCTTCGTGTCAGCTCTCTCGTCTCCAAGGGTTGGCCAACTCAAGTCAGTTTTTACCGCGGTCACGGTTGAAGATGACCCGCGAGACGACAAGGCCTCTTTCAAGACTCGAGTCTGCTCTTCAAGCGCGGCGGCGAGGCTCTTCTCGCCTCCGACCTCGGAGTCAGCCTTCTCTTGGCGCAGCGCTTCTCCGCTGCAGCTAGCTTGGCCGAAGCCGAGATTCTGATCCCGCGTCCGATCGCGCTGGCGACCGGCGGCTTGCCCAAGTCCACCTTCTGCGGACTTCATGGTGCTCATCGGACCGCGAGCGTCGGGAGCAGACCCTTTGCTCTCGGCCGAAGGAGTGCTGAAGACCTTCAGGTCACTCTTGCTAGGCTTACCGCCCAGCTGTTGGATCAACTCTCCGAGAGCGATGATCGTTCCTTCTTTCTCTTGCGGCTCCATATAGCCTCGTCAACGGACAAAGCCATGAACTTATCACGCAAATACCGCACTGCCCTAGGCCGGTCCAACTCTCCGAACTCTGCGGATCAGCTCTGTCTTTCGAGTGAGCACCTCTAACGCTCCGTCTGGCGCAGCCTGTCCCGAGGTGCTCAGAGCGCTGATCACTCGACCCATACGAAGCAAGTACGGACCCAAAGCTTCCGAGCGTGGGTCGTACAACGCTTCCAACTTGCCTTGGAGGCTGACGACACTCACGCCTCCACCTGTATATGAAACAATGCATCTATGACCACCCATGTCCATACCTATCGTGGGTTGTTTCAGAAACCCTGTTTGGGTTCGTTGTAATCAAGAAAGCTAGCCTTAGCTAGCTGAGGTTGCTCTTGCTTTAGCAAGTTAAATGATGGGGTGGACGCGCCTCAGAAACCTCAAATAATTGATTAAATCAATCTTGTGGACCCCCCCTCTCCGGAGGTTCAACTCCCCCCTGCGCGCGGTGAGCGGGTGGAAAAAATTATTGCAGTTGCTGCTGCTGTAGCTGCTGCTGCCTGGTGTGCTCGTTTGCTCCTGCTGCTGCTGCTGCCTGGTGTGCTCGTTTGCTGCTGCTGCCGCTGCTGTGGCTGCTACTCGGTTTTCTGCTGCGGCTGCTGCTGTTGTGTTTGCTGCTGACGCTGCCGCAGCTGCTGCTGCTGCTGCTGCTTCTGGGGTTGCTGCTGATCCTGCTGGGTGGTCTGCTGCGGCTACCGCCGCCGCCGCTGCTGCTGCTGGATTTGCTCCTTCTGCTGCTGGGCGGTTTGCTGCCGCCTTGGCTGCACCTCCCCCCCGGTTCATTCCCTCCGGCTGTGCGCTGTGGGAGCACTTGGACTCCACGTGCGCTCTAAAGCAGCTTTTGTCAACCTTTGAGTGCCGATAGTCCGAGCGCACAAGAGCCAAATGACGCTACCTGACTCCACATCGGAACTAGTGGTGTACGAGGGGTAAGGATGCAAGCTGCTGGGTGGTGTGCTGCTGCTGGTTGGTGGTCTGCTGCAGCTGCTTGGTGTTCTGCTGCGGCTGCTGGGTGGTCTGCTGCTGCTGCTGGGTGGTCTGCTGCTGCTGCTGGGTGGTCTGCTGCGGTCTGCTGCTGCTGGGTGGTCTGCTGCTGCTGCTGGGTGGTCTGCTGCTGCTGCGGCTGCTTCTTTTTTGAGGTGGCCAAGTAGAATAGAATTCGGCGCGAAAGTGGTGCACAACGATAGCCACATTTTGAACTCGTGTTGAACTGATTTGGAGGTATCTCATGCCTAGCGTCAAAATCTTGGTTTGCCGCTGCTGCTGGCTGGTCTGCTGCTGCTGCTGCTGTGTGGTTGCTGCTGCTGCTGCTGTTGCTGTGTGGTTTGCTGCTGCTGCTGCTGCTGCTGCTGCTGCTGGGTGGTCTGCTGCTGCTGCTGCTGCTGGGTGGTCTCCTGTTGCTTGGTGGTCTGCTGCAGTTGCTTGCTGGTCTGCTGCTGCTTGGTGGTCTGTTGTTGTCTGGTGGTTTGCTGCTGCTTGGTGGTCTGCTGCTGCTGCTGCTGCTGGCATGGTCTGCTGCTGCTGGGTGGTCTGCTGCTGCTGCTGGTGGGTGGTCTCCTGTTGCTTGGTGGTTTGCTGCTGCTTGGTGGTCTGCTGCAGTTGCTTGCTGGTCTGCTGCTGCTTGGTGGTCTGTTGTTGCCTGGTGGTTTGCTGCTGCTGCTGGCTGGTCTCCTGCTGCTGCTGCTGCTGGCTGGTCTGCTGCTGCTGCTGCTGGGTGGTCTGCTGCTGCTGCTGCTGGGTGGTCTGCTGCTGCTCCTGGGTGGTCTGCTGCTGCTGCTGGGTGGTTGGTGCTGCTGCTGGGTGGTATGCTGCTGCGCTGGGTGGTTTGCTGCTGCGCTGGGTGGTTTGCTGCTGCGCTGGGTGGTCTGCTGCTGCTGCTGCTGCTGCTGCTGCTCTGGGTCTGCTGCTTCTGCTGCTGCTGCTGCTCCTTTGTGGTTTGCTGCAGCTGCTTGGTGGTAGACTGCAGATGCTTGGTGGTTTGCTGCAGCTGCTTGGTGGTTTGCTGCTGCTGGTGGTCCGTTTCTGCTGCTGCTTGGTGGTCTGTTGCTTGGTTGTCTGCGCAGCCACACCCTAGCATGCGCACGCCTCCCCCCTCTGACCTCAAGTCGTTCACTTCGAGCCTCGAGGCCCCTGACTTCTCTAGCTACCAGACGCAGATGGTGCGACACACCTCCTTAGTTTTGCCAGAGGCGTCAGAAAGTGTAAGTCACATTGACAGTCCCAAAGTGTCACATGTCCGACTGATGTTTTTGTTTTGGAGCCGGTTTACTCGTGATTCACTATCTCTTGGCATGTGCATTCGATGCTGCAGGTGAAAACAGTTGCATATGCAAGAGTTCGGGCTTTGCAATACTCTGAGGCAAGAACAGCATGTTATTTAGGCACAGAGGATGAAACAAAGCCATAGCTGTTTCTGAATTTCTAGCGACAATCAATTTGCAGCTTCATTTGTGAACATCCTGGGGCAGGTTTCTGGTGAGGCAGCTCGAAGCGCAGAGCACTTACCAACCGGACAAAATTGTTCGTTTGGGTTCCGTGTGATTCATTTCATCACGTGAGGCATGGAGCAATGCTGTTATGTGGGGCGATGCTTCAAAGGAGGTCACACAGACACACTTGAGACACATCATGATGGTTGTCAATGATCAAAAGATGTGGAACAGTTGTTGCCAAACAAGAATTCAATCCACGTGGCAGCTGTAGTAGGCAACAGTGCCACCAACAAGTACAGTTGGCGCCTTGTATTACTGTAGCCGCATTAGCCAATGGACGTGTTCAAACGATGGACTGTACACTGGTGAGGGGCAATGAGATGAAGGAAACATGGAATGAACAAGTTGTGCGATTGGACTATTTTGATTCTGATACATTTTGTCTTCTCTGAGGTCACCACCCAAACTACGGCAACGGTCACCACGATCACTGTCACCACCCTCACGGCAACCACCACAGTGACCACTTTGCCAGCCGGTTTGCCCACAACCATGCCTGGGCCGCAAGATTGATATCGACCTAGCGGAACTGACCAGAAGCTACCGGAGAAGTGGGACTGAACAAATCTTTGTTACTGAGGCAGCCAATATGGCAACTTCCAGAGGAGCAAATGCCAGGCGGACCTGGTGAAGGTCCTGATGGTGTAGAGGTGCGAGTGTGGGAAGATAGTGCATCAACCACGTCCTTCCTGCGAATTGAGGCTACAATCAGTTTTGCTTCAACACCTCAAGCAGACCAGCACTGAGTTTAACCGCATTCTTTGTGCAAGACTTCAACAATGCAGATCAACCTGAAGATCTAAGCCAGAAGGGACAATTGCAAATGTTAGTGACTACAATCGAGGAACAGCATGGAACAGAGGAACGCTAGGGGAAACATGGGAGCACTGGGCGCAGGGACTTGGCGCCGAGGTTGCTGGATTTACTTCGGTGGCCAACATGCAGGCTTTACAGGTCACGACCTCACGGTGCTTTCACGGTGCCTTCGCAATGCTTTTGTGTCTTTTCAGACCGACGGTTCCAGCACAATACCACTGGCTCACTGCAAGGCCAGCATTTCCTCTATGCTGCAGGTGCAGACCGGAAAGGCCACAGAAAAAGCCCTGCCGGATTTTGAAGTAGGAGAATAGCAATGGCCTCCAACCTACTACAATGGCCTTCAACCTAATTACTAGCGATGGCCTCCAACCTACCAGCCATGGCCTCCAACCTACTAGCAATGGCCTCCAACCTACTAGCGTCCAACCTACTAGCGATGGCCTCCAACCTACTAGCCATGGCCTCCAACCTGATAGCGATGGCCTCCCTCCAACCTACCATGCGATGGCCTCCTACGGAGAGGGTCGTTATAAGTTGCGGTAGGTGTACGTGTCGTTGAGTATGATATACGTGCAGTTGCGGAAGCTATAAGTTGAGGTTATACATTATAGTGCTCAAACTGCAGTTTGAAGTGCCAAATCACGAAAGCTAGCCTCAGCTAGCTGAAGTTGCTCTTGCTTTAGCAAGTTAGATGACGGGGTGGACGCGCCTCAGAAACCTGAAATAATTGATTAAATCTGCGTTAGCAGGAGCTGCGTGCCTATTTTCTGCTGCTAAAAGGGTCTTCGGTGGACAGTGGTCATGTCCAAGTGGTTTCAAGTGATCATGTCGATCATATGCTCATGTCAAAACAAGAGTGCTTTTTACATCCCCTGCAAAATTTCCTCTACAAATTCAGTCAACCCAGGTGCTGGTGGTATTCGTGGAATGCTTTGAATGATTTAATGTTTTGGACCGTGAATGCCGCTTGATCTCAAGTGATCTCAAGCCTGGGGGGCTAAGGGCGCGAATGGACGCGCCTGGAACAACATGTCAATGCCTATCCAATGGTTTCTTTATCACCTTGTTTCGCATATATAGATTCAGGGTTGGCCCGGCCCAATTTGAGCCAGACATCAACTATATATGTACACATAGTTGTTTCATACTCTGCAAGAAGAAATGAAGACTCGAACAGAAGGCAATCCCTCTAGAATTAAACATTAAAAAAACTTGTGAAAAACGCGGTAACCTTCTCTAAAAAATCACCTCCAGATTAGGGGGTCAAGAAAATCACAAACGCTCGCAAACGCTCGCACACCATTTGTTAAGAGTCTTTCATCTCACTGGATCTCTCAGAAAGGAATCTATCAGAATTGGGCCTCTCAGAAAACTATATCAAAACATATATATATAAGCCTCTCAAGAAACTCTCTGAAAAAATGACTCAGGAAAACTGCAATCAGAACCTCTCAAAAAAACTCTCAGGAAACTCTCAGCAAGAAATCTCAAGAAACACACAGAATACTCTCAGAACACTCTCGCAAAGAAAGCACTGAGGAACCAAATCCATCGACCCTCAAATCGAAAACTTCTGAAAGCATGTTTTGCCGCAGAAAGATCTGTTCAAAACGGTCAGCTAGCTGATTGGAAAATCCAAGAAGCCAGGACTGCAAACAGAGGAGTGAGCTCCTCGCTCACTCTCGTTTAGTCGCTCTTCGAAGGCTTACGCATGACCTTTGCCTTGCTCTTACCCTTGTTCTTCTTCTTGCGGGATTTGCCACTGGGAGCATTGGCAGCACTGGAAGCATTGCCTGCAGCACTGGAAGCTTCATTGGCAGCACTGGAAGCTTCATTGGCAGCACTGGAAGCTTCATTGGCAGCAATGCTGGAGGATGCACCGAGCTGGTTCTCCTGGACATCATCTTGGTTTGCTGCAGCCTAGCTCCTTTTTGGCCATGAGCTGCATGACCGCTGCCAACAGTGGAGGCAACATTCTGTCAGGGCGAGCAAACCCTGGCGCTGCCTCCACTGTTGGGACATCACCGCCAAGCCGCAACATGAAACCTCCCATGGGCATGTTTCCCATCCTCCGCTCATATTCTCCACTTGTTCGGACTGGTCGCTGCCGGACTCGTACACTGAAGACATAGCGCGGGCAGGGCAGCAGGAGAACTGTCAAAGAATGCATGTTTGCGCCAAAATATCTTACAGATCCACGCACAGATCAATAAACATGCGTGCCAACATTTTGCGCATCAAACATGTAACATCGACCAAACCTGAAAGAACCAGTGGAAAACGAACATCCAGTGCACACCAGGC
>CAXIVM010002048.1:0-26334 GCA_964035705.1 Porites rus | reverse complement strand
CATACTAGAGGTGATATTGGTGATGACTTTACTTTATTTGGTGGCTCCTAAAGGAGCCGGTAGTTGAATAAGCGGGCGAGTTTTACTTGCCACTGACTTTCTTGTTGACTGTTTTTTTAACCGAGGCTTTGCTTTCTTTCGCTTTCTTAGGCAACGGCTTCTTTGTAGCAGTCTTCTTTGGCACGAGAGGTGTCTTCTTCTTGCTGCTGGAAACTTTCTTACCCGGCGATTTCTTGGTTTTCTCGGCTGGTTTGCGGGCGGTCTTTTCTTTCGCGGCGACCTTCTTTATTTTTGGTTTGTTGGCTGGATCGGCGGTTTTGGTCTTCTTCGCCGGGTCTTTGGTTGCCTTTGCTTTCTGTACTTCTTTGTTGACCTTGAAAGAACCTGAAGCTCCGGACCCTTTGGTGTTGATAAATTGACCACTCTCCACGCCTCTCTTAAGAGCCATTTTAATAAAATGACTTGCTTTGTCTCCCACTTTGAAATGGTTCTTAACGTACTTGTCGACAGCCTGACGCGAGGAACCATTACGATCTTTCAGGGCGTGAAGGGCTTGTATGATCATTTCTGCATACTTAGGGTGTTCGGCCGGCTGTTTAGAAGCTTTCTTCTGGGTGCTTTTGGCAGACATGTCTCGTTATTGTCTCCACAGCGATAGCTAATGTTGGTTACTTGCGCAACTCTTTTCTTAAGTTGTTATAGCGGACCGCAGAGGGATCAGTTACTACTGATCGCGATAGATCTGTAACCTCTAAGACGTTTGCTAAGTTCTTTGAAAATGAGATGGATTGTAAACGTCAACTTAGGAAGACAGGCAGAGAGATTAACTGAACGAATAAGGAGATGTTGGGCGCAATCACTAATTTTTTGGTAAGCTTAGAGATACTAGTACTCTACTGTGTCCTGTGCAGCACTTGTGTTGTGTGTATTATCGCGAAAAACCTGTAACGGCGTAGAGTATGAGAATTATGTCTGTCTCATTTCACTAGTAACTAAAAAAGAAACAAGTAGAGACAAGGTAAGAAGTAGTTTATTGGCCATTAACTTTTATTGTCAGGTGGTGGCTCCTAAAGGAGCCGTTTGTGTTGTGAGATTGTCAGAACCGAGCTGAGCTGTTATGCACGTTCGCCCCGGATCCTACGAGCCAACTGGATATCTTTAGGCATGATGGTGACACGTTTAGCGTGAATGGCGCAAAGGTTGGTGTCCTCGAAAAGACCGACCAGGTAGGCTTCGCTAGCCTCTTGAAGAGCCAGCACGGCTGAGCTTTGAAAGCGCAAGTCGGTCTTGAAATCCTGAGCGATTTCTCGAACAAGACGCTGAAACGGTAACTTGCGAATCAGCAACTCGGTGGACTTCTGATAACGACGGATCTCTCTGAGGGCCACTGTTCCTGGCCTGTAACGGTGCGGTTTTTTCACGCCACCAGTAGCAGGAGCGCTCTTTCGAGCTGCCTTAGTAGCCAGCTGTTTACGAGGCGCTTTTCCTCCGGTGGACTTTCTCGCTGTTTGTTTGGTTCGGGCCATGACTGTGAAACTGATGTTCAGAAGATTAAAGGCTCTATGTGAAAGCTTGGCAATTTTTATGGCCGCGATTTATCAGGAGGCTGTCGCAAGCCGATTGGATATTTAAGAATTTATGTATTTCTGATTGGTTCGGCTTCGGAGACACCCTGCTTTGATTTGCATGCCTTACAATAGACAGTGGGGCGAAAGAAAATTATAATATTCTTTTGTTGTCCTTTTACTAAGAACAAATCTATGTAAACACAAGAAATAATGTTTCCCGAGAGGTCAGATTGAAGGGTATAGATTGAAAAGCAATTTCTGTTCTGCAGTGATTTAACATAGTACGAGACCTGTCCCTTTTTAAACCTTGACGATAATTCAGACAACCGAGAATGTCCGGTCGCGGCAAAGGAGGTAAAGGCTTGGGCAAAGGTGGTGCTAAGCGTCATCGTAAGATTCTACGCGATAATATCCAAGGAATTACCAAGCCAGCGATCCGTCGTCTCGCTCGCCGTGGGGGTGTAAAGCGAATTTCTGGACTGATCTACGAGGAGACACGCGGTGTTCTGAAAGTTTTCCTTGAGAACGTTATCCGCGATGCCGTGACCTACACCGAGCACGCCAAGCGTAAGACCGTTACAGCCATGGACGTAGTATACGCTCTGAAACGACAAGGACGTACTCTGTACGGTTTTGGGGGTTAGAATACACTGTGATCCCTGATCAACACTTAAACCAACGGCTCTTTTAGGAGCCAACAAATGTATGAAAAGCTCTGACCAAATACGTGATAAGAGAATTTGTTTTCATTACGATCATTGCCGAAGGTTTATACACATATGAACAAGACAACATACACCTGAAATCGATTCAGCGCTTTATTTACTGGGTGCGTCCACGCGAGTTTTTTCTTTTTTTGTGACTTTACAGCAGCGCAGTCGTTACTTATAAAGGGAAATTATTTTTTCCCGTCTAGATTAGCCTCATAGCTCTTTGCGGGGCGTACAATACTGTAAAGCTTTTGTCTTTAGTTAGTGAATAAACTGTTGCTGTACGTTGTTGTTGTCGCAGAATTAAGAGAGCAAGCTGGTTTGTGTCGTTACCGACGACGGTTTATAACTGTGTCTGTTTATTTTACGTAAACAGCTTATGTACTGAATGAAATCACGACGATCTCTTGTAATTTTGACGCAAAGAAAACAATATTTCAAGCTCAGTAGTAGCAGCAATGTTTGTTCCCGGTTGCTAGGAATGCGATGAATTGTGTACTCGTTTAAAAAGATCAGAAAGTTGTTCGATTGTCGCTTGGTATGTACCTCGAAGTTCGTATAAAAACCTGTTGGAAACAGCGCGAATGAAACCTGCATAAAAAGCAAACGCAATTTCAACTTTCATGATATAATCACATCAGTCTTTAAATTCATGTTACACCGAGCTAAACTGACCTAAGACTGGTTTCAGTTTCAAGCAATGTTGTGGTTGCTGTTGTTTCTTTCTTACATGCTATAGCCGAAATAACGCTAAATATGCTTTGGTATACGCATTTATGAACAAAACTAGGAACATGGAACCATGCAAAAACAAGTAGAAATAGCAAGTTTCCGCGAGACATAATTATTTGCGGCTAAGTATCCATCCAGTTATTAATCCCAAACTGAGACGGCGAATACTATTTGGGGGGTAGATTACAAATTTATATCGTGATTGGTCATGACTTTATTCTAGACTTGGTGGCTCCTAAAAGAGCCGTTTGTATTTATGGTTGTTGCCGTCGCTTAGTGTTGTTTCTTCTCTGTCTTTTTAGGTAGTAATACTGCCTGAATGTTGGGAAGAACACCGCCTTGAGCGATGGTGACACCGGCAAGGAGTTTGTTTAATTCTTCGTCATTTCGCACAGCCAACTGGAGGTGACGAGGAATGATTCTTGACTTCTTGTTGTCGCGTGCTGCGTTTCCTGCTAACTCGAGGATCTCAGCACTCAGATACTCAAGTACGGCAGCCAAGTACACGGGAGCACCGGCTCCGACGCGTTCAGCGTAGTTGCCTTTACGAAGAAGGCGATGGATGCGACCAACAGGAAATTGTAGTCCTGCCCTGGAAGAACGAGTCTTTGACTTGGTGCCCTGGGCTTTACCTTTTCCTCGTCCGGTCATTTTGTCGACTAACTCGTATATTAAGTTTCAGTTTAAGTTTCAGGAGACTGTTTTCCAAGACATAACTTCGGCCGCCATAATTTATCACGCGCGGACTGCGTTTCGTGGATCAGATTGCACCAATCAAAAGTCTAACATTGGCTCATAAAAAGAAATTCTAGCCTTGCAATTGTTCTCTTTGTGTCGATTGGCGGCACGCTCCATTGTTTACACCGAGAAAAACAAAACACCAATCACCGACGAGAACTTGCGATCCGCATATTAATTGATCCTATTGAATTTGGCAACATAAATAGAAACTGTGATATCCCGAATTAGCAAACTCGATTTCGAAAAGGCAGAGATATCTTTCTTTACCATGGCACCTAAACCGATTGCAGCTAAAAAAGGAGAGAAGAAGAGCGGCGGTAAGGCAAAATCCACGTCGGGCGACAGTACGAAAAAACGGCGATCGAAACGGAAGGAGAGTTATGCGATCTACATCTACAAAGTGTTAAAGCAGGTACATCCTGACACCGGAATCTCCAGCAAAGCAATGGGTATCATGAACTCTTTCGTGAACGATATCTTCGAGCGCATTGCTACAGAATCCTCCCGTCTAGCCCACTACAACAAGAAGTCCACTATCAGCTCCCGCGAGATTCAGACAGCCATCAGACTGCTCCTTCCAGGAGAACTCGCAAAGCACGCAGTCAGTGAGGGTACCAAGGCCGTCACGAAGTACACTAGTAGCAAGTGAAAACCATTCTTCAATACCAGATCTAAACAACGGCTCTTTTAGGAGCCACCAAATGTCAAAAAAAGCAATGATCAACACTCAACACGGTTTCTTAGAGTTTTCAATCGTCATTATAAACCCCGACACTCGCTCGCTCGCACACTTGCTCCCATTAAAACGAACAAATCATTCCTCTATTTCCCCGTTCAACTTTACTTTTTACATAAAAAAAAAAACAACAACAACAACAACAACAAAAAACAGATAAAGGTTTTAAAAGATGATTTTTATGTAAGCAAGGAGAAAAGAAGAAAAAAAAAGAAACAAATAAACGATTGCTGGGTGACAACACGCACCGAGCCAAACAGTTTCCGCAGGATCTCCTTCCCAGCGCGATGACCACTACACCACGCCAGAGAATCAACTGACGTAATTCGTAAAACAACGTTACTTAAAAGTGTTACAGGCATGAACAGGTCACTTCGGTACTGCACTTGAGAACAAGAGAACGGTTTACCAGGCTGCAAATATATATTTTCCGGGATGTAAGGGTTTTAATACTTCAAATCAGTTAAGCGGGAGGGATTCTGACTATTCAATATTGATGTTTACGGTAGTTTTCATTACCCGGATACCTGATAACCAGTTTCTTGACTAAGGTGCATGTACTGACCACTTCGAATAAAAAGTATTTATCTTATCTGATCTGATCTGATCTGATCTGATCTTATGGAGTGGCTTTTGTTTACTCTTTTAAGGCGTCTCTAAGCCGCGGTTCAAGTAACCTTCTGCTCAACAAAAACGAAATCAGTTTCGGCAAAGGAGAAATAAATACTGTGCTATAGGTGACGGTGACCTAAGGTCAACATACTAGAGGTGATATTGGTGATGACTTTACTTTATTTGGTGGCTCCTAAAGGAGCCGGTAGTTGAATAAGCGGGCGAGTTTTACTTGCCACTGACTTTCTTGTTGACTGTTTTTTTAACCGAGGCTTTGCTTTCTTTCGCTTTCTTAGGCAACGGCTTCTTTGTAGCAGTCTTCTTTGGCACGAGAGGTGTCTTCTTCTTGCTGCTGGAAACTTTCTTACCCGGCGATTTCTTGGTTTTCTCGGCTGGTTTGCGGGCGGTCTTTTCTTTCGCGGCGACCTTCTTTATTTTTGGTTTGTTGGCTGGATCGGCGGTTTTGGTCTTCTTCGCCGGGTCTTTGGTTGCCTTTGCTTTCTGTACTTCTTTGTTGACCTTGAAAGAACCTGAAGCTCCGGACCCTTTGGTGTTGATAAATTGACCACTCTCCACGCCTCTCTTAAGAGCCATTTAATAAAATGACTTGCTTTGTCTCCCACTTTGAAATGGTTCTTAACGTACTTGTCGACAGCCTGACGCGAGGAACCATTACGATCTTTCAGGGCGTGAAGGGCTTGTATGATCATTTCTGCATACTTAGGGTGTTCGGCCGGCTGTTTAGAAGCTTTCTTCTGGGTGCTTTTGGCAGACATGTCTCGTTATTGTCTCCACAGCGATAGCTAATGTTGGTTACTTGCGCAACTCTTTTCTTAAGTTGTTATAGCGGACCGCAGAGGGATCAGTTACTACTGATCGCGATAGATCTGTAACCTCTAAGACGTTTGCTAAGTTCTTTGAAAATGAGATGGATTGTAAACGTCAACTTAGGAAGACAGGCAGAGAGATTAACTGAACGAATAAGGAGATGTTGGGCGCAATCACTAATTTTTTGGTAAGCTTAGAGATACTAGTACTCTACTGTGTCCTGTGCAGCACTTGTGTTGTGTGTATTATCGCGAAAAACCTGTAACGGCGTAGAGTATGAGAATTATGTCTGTCTCATTTCACTAGTAACTAAAAAAGAAACAAGTAGAGACAAGGTAAGAAGTAGTTTATTGGCCATTAACTTTTATTGTCAGGTGGTGGCTCCTAAAGGAGCCGTTTGTGTTGTGAGATTGTCAGAACCGAGCTGAGCTGTTATGCACGTTCGCCCCGGATCCTACGAGCCAACTGGATATCTTTAGGCATGATGGTGACACGTTTAGCGTGAATGGCGCAAAGGTTGGTGTCCTCGAAAAGACCGACCAGGTAGGCTTCGCTAGCCTCTTGAAGAGCCAGCACGGCTGAGCTTTGAAAGCGCAAGTCGGTCTTGAAATCCTGAGCGATTTCTCGAACAAGACGCTGAAACGGTAACTTGCGAATCAGCAACTCGGTGGACTTCTGATAACGACGGATCTCTCTGAGGGCCACTGTTCCTGGCCTGTAACGGTGCGGTTTTTTCACGCCACCAGTAGCAGGAGCGCTCTTTCGAGCTGCCTTAGTAGCCAGCTGTTTACGAGGCGCTTTTCCTCCGGTGGACTTTCTCGCTGTTTGTTTGGTTCGGGCCATGACTGTGAAACTGATGTTCAGAAGATTAAAGGCTCTATGTGAAAGCTTGGCAATTTTTATGGCCGCGATTTATCAGGAGGCTGTCGCAAGCCGATTGGATATTTAAGAATTTATGTATTTCTGATTGGTTCGGCTTCGGAGACACCCTGCTTTGATTTGCATGCCTTACAATAGACAGTGGGGCGAAAGAAAATTATAATATTCTTTTGTTGTCCTTTTACTAAGAACAAATCTATGTAAACACAAGAAATAATGTTTCCCGAGAGGTCAGATTGAAGGGTATAGATTGAAAAGCAATTTCTGTTCTGCAGTGATTTAACATAGTACGAGACCTGTCCCTTTTTAAACCTTGACGATAATTCAGACAACCGAGAATGTCCGGTCGCGGCAAAGGAGGTAAAGGCTTGGGCAAAGGTGGTGCTAAGCGTCATCGTAAGATTCTACGCGATAATATCCAAGGAATTACCAAGCCAGCGATCCGTCGTCTCGCTCGCCGTGGGGGTGTAAAGCGAATTTCTGGACTGATCTACGAGGAGACACGCGGTGTTCTGAAAGTTTTCCTTGAGAACGTTATCCGCGATGCCGTGACCTACACCGAGCACGCCAAGCGTAAGACCGTTACAGCCATGGACGTAGTATACGCTCTGAAACGACAAGGACGTACTCTGTACGGTTTTGGGGGTTAGAATACACTGTGATCCCTGATCAACACTTAAACCAACGGCTCTTTTAGGAGCCAACAAATGTATGAAAAGCTCTGACCAAATACGTGATAAGAGAATTTGTTTTCATTACGATCATTGCCGAAGGTTTATACACATATGAACAAGACAACATACACCTGAAATCGATTCAGCGCTTTATTTACTGGGTGCGTCCACGCGAGTTTTTTCTTTTTTTGTGACTTTACAGCAGCGCAGTCGTTACTTATAAAGGGAAATTATTTTTTCCCGTCTAGATTAGCCTCATAGCTCTTTGCGGGGCGTACAATACTGTAAAGCTTTTGTCTTTAGTTAGTGAATAAACTGTTGCTGTACGTTGTTGTTGTCGCAGAATTAAGAGAGCAAGCTGGTTTGTGTCGTTACCGACGACGGTTTATAACTGTGTCTGTTTATTTTACGTAAACAGCTTATGTACTGAATGAAATCACGACGATCTCTTGTAATTTTGACGCAAAGAAAACAATATTTCAAGCTCAGTAGTAGCAGCAATGTTTGTTCCCGGTTGCTAGGAATGCGATGAATTGTGTACTCGTTTAAAAAGATCAGAAAGTTGTTCGATTGTCGCTTGGTATGTACCTCGAAGTTCGTATAAAAACCTGTTGGAAACAGCGCGAATGAAACCTGCATAAAAAGCAAACGCAATTTCAACTTTCATGATATAATCACATCAGTCTTTAAATTCATGTTACACCGAGCTAAACTGACCTAAGACTGGTTTCAGTTTCAAGCAATGTTGTGGTTGCTGTTGTTTCTTTCTTACATGCTATAGCCGAAATAACGCTAAATATGCTTTGGTATACGCATTTATGAACAAAACTAGGAACATGGAACCATGCAAAAACAAGTAGAAATAGCAAGTTTCCGCGAGACATAATTATTTGCGGCTAAGTATCCATCCAGTTATTAATCCCAAACTGAGACGGCGAATACTATTTGGGGGGTAGATTACAAATTTATATCGTGATTGGTCATGACTTTATTCTAGACTTGGTGGCTCCTAAAAGAGCCGTTTGTATTTATGGTTGTTGCCGTCGCTTAGTGTTGTTTCTTCTCTGTCTTTTTAGGTAGTAATACTGCCTGAATGTTGGGAAGAACACCGCCTTGAGCGATGGTGACACCGGCAAGGAGTTTGTTTAATTCTTCGTCATTTCGCACAGCCAACTGGAGGTGACGAGGAATGATTCTTGACTTCTTGTTGTCGCGTGCTGCGTTTCCTGCTAACTCGAGGATCTCAGCACTCAGATACTCAAGTACGGCAGCCAAGTACACGGGAGCACCGGCTCCGACGCGTTCAGCGTAGTTGCCTTTACGAAGAAGGCGATGGATGCGACCAACAGGAAATTGTAGTCCTGCCCTGGAAGAACGAGTCTTTGACTTGGTGCCCTGGGCTTTACCTTTTCCTCGTCCGGTCATTTTGTCGACTAACTCGTATATTAAGTTTCAGTTTAAGTTTCAGGAGACTGTTTTCCAAGACATAACTTCGGCCGCCATAATTTATCACGCGCGGACTGCGTTTCGTGGATCAGATTGCACCAATCAAAAGTCTAACATTGGCTCATAAAAAGAAATTCTAGCCTTGCAATTGTTCTCTTTGTGTCGATTGGCGGCACGCTCCATTGTTTACACCGAGAAAAACAAAACACCAATCACCGACGAGAACTTGCGATCCGCATATTAATTGATCCTATTGAATTTGGCAACATAAATAGAAACTGTGATATCCCGAATTAGCAAACTCGATTTCGAAAAGGCAGAGATATCTTTCTTTACCATGGCACCTAAACCGATTGCAGCTAAAAAAGGAGAGAAGAAGAGCGGCGGTAAGGCAAAATCCACGTCGGGCGACAGTACGAAAAAACGGCGATCGAAACGGAAGGAGAGTTATGCGATCTACATCTACAAAGTGTTAAAGCAGGTACATCCTGACACCGGAATCTCCAGCAAAGCAATGGGTATCATGAACTCTTTCGTGAACGATATCTTCGAGCGCATTGCTACAGAATCCTCCCGTCTAGCCCACTACAACAAGAAGTCCACTATCAGCTCCCGCGAGATTCAGACAGCCATCAGACTGCTCCTTCCAGGAGAACTCGCAAAGCACGCAGTCAGTGAGGGTACCAAGGCCGTCACGAAGTACACTAGTAGCAAGTGAAAACCATTCTTCAATACCAGATCTAAACAACGGCTCTTTTAGGAGCCACCAAATGTCAAAAAAAGCAATGATCAACACTCAACACGGTTTCTTAGAGTTTTCAATCGTCATTATAAACCCCGACACTCGCTCGCTCGCACACTTGCTCCCATTAAAACGAACAAATCATTCCTCTATTTCCCCGTTCAACTTTACTTTTTACATAAAAAAAAAAAACAACAACAACAACAACAACAAAAAACAGATAAAGGTTTTAAAAGATGATTTTTATGTAAGCAAGGAGAAAAGAAGAAAAAAAAAGAAACAAATAAACGATTGCTGGGTGACAACACGCACCGAGCCAAACAGTTTCCGCAGGATCTCCTTCCCAGCGCGATGACCACTACACCACGCCAGAGAATCAACTGACGTAATTCGTAAAACAACGTTACTTAAAAGTGTTACAGGCATGAACAGGTCACTTCGGTACTGCACTTGAGAACAAGAGAACGGTTTACCAGGCTGCAAATATATATTTTCCGGGATGTAAGGGTTTTAATACTTCAAATCAGTTAAGCGGGAGGGATTCTGACTATTCAATATTGATGTTTACGGTAGTTTTCATTACCCGGATACCTGATAACCAGTTTCTTGACTAAGGTGCATGTACTGACCACTTCGAATAAAAAGTATTTATCTTATCTGATCTGATCTGATCTGATCTGATCTTATGGAGTGGCTTTTGTTTACTCTTTTAAGGCGTCTCTAAGCCGCGGTTCAAGTAACCTTCTGCTCAACAAAAACGAAATCAGTTTCGGCAAAGGAGAAATAAATACTGTGCTATAGGTGACGGTGACCTAAGGTCAACATACTAGAGGTGATATTGGTGATGACTTTACTTTATTTGGTGGCTCCTAAAGGAGCCGGTAGTTGAATAAGCGGGCGAGTTTTACTTGCCACTGACTTTCTTGTTGACTGTTTTTTTAACCGAGGCTTTGCTTTCTTTCGCTTTCTTAGGCAACGGCTTCTTTGTAGCAGTCTTCTTTGGCACGAGAGGTGTCTTCTTCTTGCTGCTGGAAACTTTCTTACCCGGCGATTTCTTGGTTTTCTCGGCTGGTTTGCGGGCGGTCTTTTCTTTCGCGGCGACCTTCTTTATTTTTGGTTTGTTGGCTGGATCGGCGGTTTTGGTCTTCTTCGCCGGGTCTTTGGTTGCCTTTGCTTTCTGTACTTCTTTGTTGACCTTGAAAGAACCTGAAGCTCCGGACCCTTTGGTGTTGATAAATTGACCACTCTCCACGCCTCTCTTAAGAGCCATTTTAATAAAATGACTTGCTTTGTCTCCCACTTTGAAATGGTTCTTAACGTACTTGTCGACAGCCTGACGCGAGGAACCATTACGATCTTTCAGGGCGTGAAGGGCTTGTATGATCATTTCTGCATACTTAGGGTGTTCGGCCGGCTGTTTAGAAGCTTTCTTCTGGGTGCTTTTGGCAGACATGTCTCGTTATTGTCTCCACAGCGATAGCTAATGTTGGTTACTTGCGCAACTCTTTTCTTAAGTTGTTATAGCGGACCGCAGAGGGATCAGTTACTACTGATCGCGATAGATCTGTAACCTCTAAGACGTTTGCTAAGTTCTTTGAAAATGAGATGGATTGTAAACGTCAACTTAGGAAGACAGGCAGAGAGATTAACTGAACGAATAAGGAGATGTTGGGCGCAATCACTAATTTTTTGGTAAGCTTAGAGATACTAGTACTCTACTGTGTCCTGTGCAGCACTTGTGTTGTGTGTATTATCGCGAAAAACCTGTAACGGCGTAGAGTATGAGAATTATGTCTGTCTCATTTCACTAGTAACTAAAAAAGAAACAAGTAGAGACAAGGTAAGAAGTAGTTTATTGGCCATTAACTTTTATTGTCAGGTGGTGGCTCCTAAAGGAGCCGTTTGTGTTGTGAGATTGTCAGAACCGAGCTGAGCTGTTATGCACGTTCGCCCCGGATCCTACGAGCCAACTGGATATCTTTAGGCATGATGGTGACACGTTTAGCGTGAATGGCGCAAAGGTTGGTGTCCTCGAAAAGACCGACCAGGTAGGCTTCGCTAGCCTCTTGAAGAGCCAGCACGGCTGAGCTTTGAAAGCGCAAGTCGGTCTTGAAATCCTGAGCGATTTCTCGAACAAGACGCTGAAACGGTAACTTGCGAATCAGCAACTCGGTGGACTTCTGATAACGACGGATCTCTCTGAGGGCCACTGTTCCTGGCCTGTAACGGTGCGGTTTTTTCACGCCACCAGTAGCAGGAGCGCTCTTTCGAGCTGCCTTAGTAGCCAGCTGTTTACGAGGCGCTTTTCCTCCGGTGGACTTTCTCGCTGTTTGTTTGGTTCGGGCCATGACTGTGAAACTGATGTTCAGAAGATTAAAGGCTCTATGTGAAAGCTTGGCAATTTTTATGGCCGCGATTTATCAGGAGGCTGTCGCAAGCCGATTGGATATTTAAGAATTTATGTATTTCTGATTGGTTCGGCTTCGGAGACACCCTGCTTTGATTTGCATGCCTTACAATAGACAGTGGGGCGAAAGAAAATTATAATATTCTTTTGTTGTCCTTTTACTAAGAACAAATCTATGTAAACACAAGAAATAATGTTTCCCGAGAGGTCAGATTGAAGGGTATAGATTGAAAAGCAATTTCTGTTCTGCAGTGATTTAACATAGTACGAGACCTGTCCCTTTTTAAACCTTGACGATAATTCAGACAACCGAGAATGTCCGGTCGCGGCAAAGGAGGTAAAGGCTTGGGCAAAGGTGGTGCTAAGCGTCATCGTAAGATTCTACGCGATAATATCCAAGGAATTACCAAGCCAGCGATCCGTCGTCTCGCTCGCCGTGGGGGTGTAAAGCGAATTTCTGGACTGATCTACGAGGAGACACGCGGTGTTCTGAAAGTTTTCCTTGAGAACGTTATCCGCGATGCCGTGACCTACACCGAGCACGCCAAGCGTAAGACCGTTACAGCCATGGACGTAGTATACGCTCTGAAACGACAAGGACGTACTCTGTACGGTTTTGGGGGTTAGAATACACTGTGATCCCTGATCAACACTTAAACCAACGGCTCTTTTAGGAGCCAACAAATGTATGAAAAGCTCTGACCAAATACGTGATAAGAGAATTTGTTTTCATTACGATCATTGCCGAAGGTTTATACACATATGAACAAGACAACATACACCTGAAATCGATTCAGCGCTTTATTTACTGGGTGCGTCCACGCGAGTTTTTTCTTTTTTTGTGACTTTACAGCAGCGCAGTCGTTACTTATAAAGGGAAATTATTTTTCCCGTCTAGATTAGCCTCATAGCTCTTTGCGGGGCGTACAATACTGTAAAGCTTTTGTCTTTAGTTAGTGAATAAACTGTTGCTGTACGTTGTTGTTGTCGCAGAATTAAGAGAGCAAGCTGGTTTGTGTCGTTACCGACGACGGTTTATAACTGTGTCTGTTTATTTTACGTAAACAGCTTATGTACTGAATGAAATCACGACGATCTCTTGTAATTTTGACGCAAAGAAAACAATATTTCAAGCTCAGTAGTAGCAGCAATGTTTGTTCCCGGTTGCTAGGAATGCGATGAATTGTGTACTCGTTTAAAAAGATCAGAAAGTTGTTCGATTGTCGCTTGGTATGTACCTCGAAGTTCGTATAAAAACCTGTTGGAAACAGCGCGAATGAAACCTGCATAAAAAGCAAACGCAATTTCAACTTTCATGATATAATCACATCAGTCTTTAAATTCATGTTACACCGAGCTAAACTGACCTAAGACTGGTTTCAGTTTCAAGCAATGTTGTGGTTGCTGTTGTTTCTTTCTTACATGCTATAGCCGAAATAACGCTAAATATGCTTTGGTATACGCATTTATGAACAAAACTAGGAACATGGAACCATGCAAAAACAAGTAGAAATAGCAAGTTTCCGCGAGACATAATTATTTGCGGCTAAGTATCCATCCAGTTATTAATCCCAAACTGAGACGGCGAATACTATTTGGGGGGTAGATTACAAATTTATATCGTGATTGGTCATGACTTTATTCTAGACTTGGTGGCTCCTAAAAGAGCCGTTTGTATTTATGGTTGTTGCCGTCGCTTAGTGTTGTTTCTTCTCTGTCTTTTTAGGTAGTAATACTGCCTGAATGTTGGGAAGAACACCGCCTTGAGCGATGGTGACACCGGCAAGGAGTTTGTTTAATTCTTCGTCATTTCGCACAGCCAACTGGAGGTGACGAGGAATGATTCTTGACTTCTTGTTGTCGCGTGCTGCGTTTCCTGCTAACTCGAGGATCTCAGCACTCAGATACTCAAGTACGGCAGCCAAGTACACGGGAGCACCGGCTCCGACGCGTTCAGCGTAGTTGCCTTTACGAAGAAGGCGATGGATGCGACCAACAGGAAATTGTAGTCCTGCCCTGGAAGAACGAGTCTTTGACTTGGTGCCCTGGGCTTTACCTTTTCCTCGTCCGGTCATTTTGTCGACTAACTCGTATATTAAGTTTCAGTTTAAGTTTCAGGAGACTGTTTTCCAAGACATAACTTCGGCCGCCATAATTTATCACGCGCGGACTGCGTTTCGTGGATCAGATTGCACCAATCAAAAGTCTAACATTGGCTCATAAAAAGAAATTCTAGCCTTGCAATTGTTCTCTTTGTGTCGATTGGCGGCACGCTCCATTGTTTACACCGAGAAAAACAAAACACCAATCACCGACGAGAACTTGCGATCCGCATATTAATTGATCCTATTGAATTTGGCAACATAAATAGAAACTGTGATATCCCGAATTAGCAAACTCGATTTCGAAAAGGCAGAGATATCTTTCTTTACCATGGCACCTAAACCGATTGCAGCTAAAAAAGGAGAGAAGAAGAGCGGCGGTAAGGCAAAATCCACGTCGGGCGACAGTACGAAAAAACGGCGATCGAAACGGAAGGAGAGTTATGCGATCTACATCTACAAAGTGTTAAAGCAGGTACATCCTGACACCGGAATCTCCAGCAAAGCAATGGGTATCATGAACTCTTTCGTGAACGATATCTTCGAGCGCATTGCTACAGAATCCTCCCGTCTAGCCCACTACAACAAGAAGTCCACTATCAGCTCCCGCGAGATTCAGACAGCCATCAGACTGCTCCTTCCAGGAGAACTCGCAAAGCACGCAGTCAGTGAGGGTACCAAGGCCGTCACGAAGTACACTAGTAGCAAGTGAAAACCATTCTTCAATACCAGATCTAAACAACGGCTCTTTTAGGAGCCACCAAATGTCAAAAAAGCAATGATCAACACTCAACACGGTTTCTTAGAGTTTTCAATCGTCATTATAAACCCCGACACTCGCTCGCTCGCACACTTGCTCCCATTAAAACGAACAAATCATTCCTCTATTTCCCCGTTCAACTTTACTTTTTACATAAAAAAAAAAAACAACAACAACAACAACAACAAAAAACAGATAAAGGTTTTAAAAGATGATTTTTATGTAAGCAAGGAGAAAAGAAGAAAAAAAAAAGAAACAAATAAACGATTGCTGGGTGACAACACGCACCGAGCCAAACAGTTTCCGCAGGATCTCCTTCCCAGCGCGATGACCACTACACCACGCCAGAGAATCAACTGACGTAATTCGTAAAACAACGTTACTTAAAAGTGTTACAGGCATGAACAGGTCACTTCGGTACTGCACTTGAGAACAAGAGAACGGTTTACCAGGCTGCAAATATATATTTTCCGGGATGTAAGGGTTTTAATACTTCAAATCAGTTAAGCGGGAGGGATTCTGACTATTCAATATTGATGTTTACGGTAGTTTTCATTACCCGGATACCTGATAACCAGTTTCTTGACTAAGGTGCATGTACTGACCACTTCGAATAAAAAGTATTTATCTTATCTGATCTGATCTGATCTGATCTGATCTTATGGAGTGGCTTTTGTTTACTCTTTTAAGGCGTCTCTAAGCCGCGGTTCAAGTAACCTTCTGCTCAACAAAAACGAAATCAGTTTCGGCAAAGGAGAAATAAATACTGTGCTATAGGTGACGGTGACCTAAGGTCAACATACTAGAGGTGATATTGGTGATGACTTTACTTTATTTGGTGGCTCCTAAAGGAGCCGGTAGTTGAATAAGCGGGCGAGTTTTACTTGCCACTGACTTTCTTGTTGACTGTTTTTTTAACCGAGGCTTTGCTTTCTTTCGCTTTCTTAGGCAACGGCTTCTTTGTAGCAGTCTTCTTTGGCACGAGAGGTGTCTTCTTCTTGCTGCTGGAAACTTTCTTACCCGGCGATTTCTTGGTTTTCTCGGCTGGTTTGCGGGCGGTCTTTTCTTTCGCGGCGACCTTCTTTATTTTTGGTTTGTTGGCTGGATCGGCGGTTTTGGTCTTCTTCGCCGGGTCTTTGGTTGCCTTTGCTTTCTGTACTTCTTTGTTGACCTTGAAAGAACCTGAAGCTCCGGACCCTTTGGTGTTGATAAATTGACCACTCTCCACGCCTCTCTTAAGAGCCATTTTAATAAAATGACTTGCTTTGTCTCCCACTTTGAAATGGTTCTTAACGTACTTGTCGACAGCCTGACGCGAGGAACCATTACGATCTTTCAGGGCGTGAAGGGCTTGTATGATCATTTCTGCATACTTAGGGTGTTCGGCCGGCTGTTTAGAAGCTTTCTTCTGGGTGCTTTTGGCAGACATGTCTCGTTATTGTCTCCACAGCGATAGCTAATGTTGGTTACTTGCGCAACTCTTTTCTTAAGTTGTTATAGCGGACCGCAGAGGGATCAGTTACTACTGATCGCGATAGATCTGTAACCTCTAAGACGTTTGCTAAGTTCTTTGAAAATGAGATGGATTGTAAACGTCAACTTAGGAAGACAGGCAGAGAGATTAACTGAACGAATAAGGAGATGTTGGGCGCAATCACTAATTTTTTGGTAAGCTTAGAGATACTAGTACTCTACTGTATCCTGTGCAGCACTTGTGTTGTGTGTATTATCGCGAAAAACCTGTAACGGCGTAGAGTATGAGAATTATGTCTGTCTCATTTCACTAGTAACTAAAAAAGAAACAAGTAGAGACAAGGTAAGAAGTAGTTTATTGGCCATTAACTTTTATTGTCAGGTGGTGGCTCCTAAAGGAGCCGTTTGTGTTGTGAGATTGTCAGAACCGAGCTGAGCTGTTATGCACGTTCGCCCGGATCCTACGAGCCAACTGGATATCTTTAGGCATGATGGTGACACGTTTAGCGTGAATGGCGCAAAGGTTGGTGTCCTCGAAAAGACCGACCAGGTAGGCTTCGCTAGCCTCTTGAAGAGCCAGCACGGCTGAGCTTTGAAAGCGCAAGTCGGTCTTGAAATCCTGAGCGATTTCTCGAACAAGACGCTGAAACGGTAACTTGCGAATCAGCAACTCGGTGGACTTCTGATAACGACGGATCTCTCTGAGGGCCACTGTTCCTGGCCTGTAACGGTGCGGTTTTTTCACGCCACCAGTAGCAGGAGCGCTCTTTCGAGCTGCCTTAGTAGCCAGCTGTTTACGAGGCGCTTTTCCTCCGGTGGACTTTCTCGCTGTTTGTTTGGTTCGGGCCATGACTGTGAAACTGATGTTCAGAAGATTAAAGGCTCTATGTGAAAGCTTGGCAATTTTTATGGCCGCGATTTATCAGGAGGCTGTCGCAAGCCGATTGGATATTTAAGAATTTATGTATTTCTGATTGGTTCGGCTTCGGAGACACCCTGCTTTGATTTGCATGCCTTACAATAGACAGTGGGGCGAAAGAAAATTATAATATTCTTTTGTTGTCCTTTTACTAAGAACAAATCTATGTAAACACAAGAAATAATGTTTCCCGAGAGGTCAGATTGAAGGGTATAGATTGAAAAGCAATTTCTGTTCTGCAGTGATTTAACATAGTACGAGACCTGTCCCTTTTTAAACCTTGACGATAATTCAGACAACCGAGAATGTCCGGTCGCGGCAAAGGAGGTAAAGGCTTGGGCAAAGGTGGTGCTAAGCGTCATCGTAAGATTCTACGCGATAATATCCAAGGAATTACCAAGCCAGCGATCCGTCGTCTCGCTCGCCGTGGGGGTGTAAAGCGAATTTCTGGACTGATCTACGAGGAGACACGCGGTGTTCTGAAAGTTTTCCTTGAGAACGTTATCCGCGATGCCGTGACCTACACCGAGCACGCCAAGCGTAAGACCGTTACAGCCATGGACGTAGTATACGCTCTGAAACGACAAGGACGTACTCTGTACGGTTTTGGGGGTTAGAATACACTGTGATCCCTGATCAACACTTAAACCAACGGGCTCTTTTAGGAGCCAACAAATGTATGAAAAGCTCTGACCAAATACGTGATAAGAGAATTTGTTTTCATTACGATCATTGCCGAAGGTTTATACACATATGAACAAGACAACATACACCTGAAATCGATTCAGCGCTTTATTTACTGGGTGCGTCCACGCGAGTTTTTTTCTTTTTTTGTGACTTTACAGCAGCGCAGTCGTTACTTATAAAGGGAAATTATTTTTTCCCGTCTAGATTAGCCTCATAGCTCTTTGCGGGGCGTACAATACTGTAAAGCTTTTGTCTTTAGTTAGTGAATAAACTGTTGCTGTACGTTGTTGTTGTCGCAGAATTAAGAGAGCAAGCTGGTTTGTGTCGTTACCGACGACGGTTTATAACTGTGTCTGTTTATTTTACGTAAACAGCTTATGTACTGAATGAAATCACGACGATCTCTTGTAATTTTGACGCAAAGAAAACAATATTTCAAGCTCAGTAGTAGCAGCAATGTTTGTTCCCGGTTGCTAGGAATGCGATGAATTGTGTACTCGTTTAAAAGATCAGAAAGTTGTTCGATTGTCGCTTGGTATGTACCTCGAAGTTCGTATAAAAACCTGTTGGAAACAGCGCGAATGAAACCTGCATAAAAAGCAAACGCAATTTCAACTTTCATGATATAATCACATCAGTCTTTAAATTCATGTTACATCGAGCTAAACTGACCTAAGACTGGTTTCAGTTTCAAGCAATGTTGTGGTTGCTGTTGTTTCTTTCTTACATGCTATAGCCGAAATAACGCTAAATATGCTTTGGTATACGCATTTATGAACAAAACTAGGAACATGGAACCATGCAAAAACAAGTAGAAATAGCAAGTTTCCGCGAGACATAATTATTTGCGGCTAAGTATCCATCCAGTTATTAATCCCAAACTGAGACGGCGAATACTATTTGGGGGGTAGATTACAAATTTATATCGTGATTGGTCATGACTTTATTCTAGACTTGGTGGCTCCTAAAAGAGCCGTTTGTATTTATGGTTGTTGCCGTCGCTTAGTGTTGTTTCTTCTCTGTCTTTTTAGGTAGTAATACTGCCTGAATGTTGGGAAGAACACCGCCTTGAGCGATGGTGACACCGGCAAGGAGTTTGTTTAATTCTTCGTCATTTCGCACAGCCAACTGGAGGTGACGAGGAATGATTCTTGACTTCTTGTTGTCGCGTGCTGCGTTTCCTGCTAACTCGAGGATCTCAGCACTCAGATACTCAAGTACGGCAGCCAAGTACACGGGAGCACCGGCTCCGACGCGTTCAGCGTAGTTGCCTTTACGAAGAAGGCGATGGATGCGACCAACAGGAAATTGTAGTCCTGCCCTGGAAGAACGAGTCTTTGACTTGGTGCCCTGGGCTTTACCTTTTCCTCGTCCGGTCATTTGTCGACTAACTCGTATATTAAGTTTCAGTTTAAGTTTCAGGAGACTGTTTTCCAAGACATAACTTCGGCCGCCATAATTTATCACGCGCGGACTGCGTTTCGTGGATCAGATTGCACCAATCAAAAGTCTAACATTGGCTCATAAAAAGAAATTCTAGCCTTGCAATTGTTCTCTTTGTGTCGATTGGCGGCACGCTCCATTGTTTACACCGAGAAAAACAAAACACCAATCACCGACGAGAACTTGCGATCCGCATATTAATTGATCCTATTGAATTTGGCAACATAAATAGAAACTGTGATATCCCGAATTAGCAAACTCGATTTCGAAAAGGCAGAGATATCTTTCTTTACCATGGCACCTAAACCGATTGCAGCTAAAAAAGGAGAGAAGAAGAGCGGCGGTAAGGCAAAATCCACGTCGGGCGACAGTACGAAAAAAACGGCGATCGAAACGGAAGGAGAGTTATGCGATCTACATCTACAAAGTGTTAAAGCAGGTACATCCTGACACCGGAATCTCCAGCAAAGCAATGGGTATCATGAACTCTTTCGTGAACGATATCTTCGAGCGCATTGCTACAGAATCCTCCCGTCTAGCCCACTACAACAAGAAGTCCACTATCAGCTCCCGCGAGATTCAGACAGCCATCAGACTGCTCCTTCCAGGAGAACTCGCAAAGCACGCAGTCAGTGAGGGTACCAAGGCCGTCACGAAGTACACTAGTAGCAAGTGAAAACCATTCTTCAATACCAGATCTAAACAACGGCTCTTTTAGGAGCCACCAAATGTCAAAAAAAGCAATGATCAACACTCAACACGGTTTCTTAGAGTTTTCAATCGTCATTATAAACCCCGACACTCGCTCGCTCGCACACTTGCTCCCATTAAAACGAACAAATCATTCCTCTATTTCCCCGTTCAACTTTACTTTTTACATAAAAAAAAAAAAAACAACAACAACAACAACAACAAAAAACAGATAAAGGTTTTAAAAGATGATTTTTATGTAAGCAAGGAGAAAAGAAGAAAAAAAAAAGAAACAAATAAACGATTGCTGGGTGACAACACGCACCGAGCCAAACAGTTTCCGCAGGATCTCCTTCCCAGCGCGATGACCACTACACCACGCCAGAGAATCAACTGACGTAATTCGTAAAACAACGTTACTTAAAAGTGTTACAGGCATGAACAGGTCACTTCGGTACTGCACTTGAGAACAAGAGAACGGTTTACCAGGCTGCAAATATATATTTTCCGGGATGTAAGGGTTTTAATACTTCAAATCAGTTAAGCGGGAGGGATTCTGACTATTCAATATTGATGTTTACGGTAGTTTTCATTACCCGGATACCTGATAACCAGTTTCTTGACTAAGGTGCATGTACTGACCACTTCGAATAAAAAGTATTTATCTTATCT
This sequence comes from Porites rus, assembly GCA_964035705.1. Taxonomy (NCBI): domain Eukaryota; kingdom Metazoa; phylum Cnidaria; class Anthozoa; order Scleractinia; family Poritidae; genus Porites; species Porites rus. The sequence continues at coordinate 5,513 of CAXIVM010002048.1, read as the reverse complement.
GATCTGATCTGATCTGATCTGATCTTATGGAGTGGCTTTTGTTTACTCTTTTAAGGCGTCTCTAAGCCGCGGTTCAAGTAACCTTCTGCTCAACAAAAACGAAATCAGTTTCGGCAAAGGAGAAATAAATACTGTGCTATAGGTGACGGTGACCTAAGGTCAACATACTAGAGGTGATATTGGTGATGACTTTACTTTATTTGGTGGCTCCTAAAGGAGCCGGTAGTTGAATAAGCGGGCGAGTTTACTTGCCACTGACTTTCTTGTTGACTGTTTTTTTAACCGAGGCTTTGCTTTCTTTCGCTTTCTTAGGCAACGGCTTCTTTGTAGCAGTCTTCTTTGGCACGAGAGGTGTCTTCTTCTTGCTGCTGGAAACTTTCTTACCCGGCGATTTCTTGGTTTTCTCGGCTGGTTTGCGGGCGGTCTTTTCTTTCGCGGCGACCTTCTTTATTTTTGGTTTGTTGGCTGGATCGGCGGTTTTGGTCTTCTTCCGCCGGGTCTTTGGTTGCCTTTGCTTTCTGTACTTCTTTGTTGACCTTGAAAGAACCTGAAGCTCCGGACCCTTTGGTGTTGATAAATTGACCACTCTCCACGCCTCTCTTAAGAGCCATTTTAATAAAATGACTTGCTTTGTCTCCCACTTTGAAATGGTTCTTAACGTACTTGTCGACAGCCTGACGCGAGGAACCATTACGATCTTTCAGGGCGTGAAGGGCTTGTATGATCATTTCTGCATACTTAGGGTGTTCGGCCGGCTGTTTAGAAGCTTTCTTCTGGGTGCTTTTGGCAGACATGTCTCGTTATTGTCTCCACAGCGATAGCTAATGTTGGTTACTTGCGCAACTCTTTTTCTTAAGTTGTTATAGCGGACCGCAGAGGGATCAGTTACTACTGATCGCGATAGATCTGTAACCTCTAAGACGTTTGCTAAGTTCTTTGAAAATGAGATGGATTGTAAACGTCAACTTAGGAAGACAGGCAGAGAGATTAACTGAACGAATAAGGAGATGTTGGGCGCAATCACTAATTTTTTGGTAAGCTTAGAGATACTAGTACTCTACTGTGTCCTGTGCAGCACTTGTGTTGTGTGTATTATCGCGAAAAACCTGTAACGGCGTAGAGTATGAGAATTATGTCTGTCTCATTTCACTAGTAACTAAAAAAGAAACAAGTAGAGACAAGGTAAGAAGTAGTTTATTGGCCATTAACTTTTATTGTCAGGTGGTGGCTCCTAAAGGAGCCGTTTGTGTTGTGAGATTGTCAGAACCGAGCTGAGCTGTTATGCACGTTCGCCCCGGATCCTACGAGCCAACTGGATATCTTTAGGCATGATGGTGACACGTTTAGCGTGAATGGCGCAAAGGTTGGTGTCCTCGAAAAGACCGACCAGGTAGGCTTCGCTAGCCTCTTGAAGAGCCAGCACGGCTGAGCTTTGAAAGCGCAAGTCGGTCTTGAAATCCTGAGCGATTTCTCGAACAAGACGCTGAAACGGTAACTTGCGAATCAGCAACTCGGTGGACTTCTGATAACGACGGATCTCTCTGAGGGGCCACTGTTCCTGGCCTGTAACGGTGCGGTTTTTTCACGCCACCAGTAGCAGGAGCGCTCTTTCGAGCTGCCTTAGTAGCCAGCTGTTTACGAGGCGCTTTTCCTCCGGTGGACTTTTCTCGCTGTTGTTTGTTCGGGCCATGACTGTGAAACTGATGTTCAGAAGATTAAAGGCTCTATGTGAAAGCTTGGCAATTTTTATGGCCGCGGATTTATCAGGAGGCTGTCGCAAGCCGATTGGATATTTAAGAATTTATGTATTTCTGATTGGTTCGGCTTCGGAGACACCCTGCTTTGATTTGCATGCCTTACAATAGACAGTGGGGCGAAAGAAAATTATAATATTCTTTTGTTGTCCTTTTACTAAGAACAAATCTATGTAAACACAAGAAATAATGTTTCCCGAGAGGTCAGATTGAAGGGTATAGATTGAAAAGCAATTTCTGTTCTGCAGTGATTTAACATAGTACGAGACCTGTCCCTTTTTAAACCTTGACGATAATTCAGACAACCGAGAATGTCCGGTCGCGGCAAAGGAGGTAAAGGGCTTGGGCAAAGGTGGTGCTAAGCGTCATCGTAAGATTCTACGCGATAATATCCAAGGAATTACCAAGCCAGCGATCCGTCGTCTCGCTCGCCGTGGGGTGTAAAGCGAATTTCTGGACTGATCTACGAGGAGACACGCGGTGTCTGAAAGTTTTCCTTGAGAACGTTATCCGCGATGCCGTGACCTACACCGAGCACGCCAAGCGTAAGACCGTTACAGCCATGGACGTAGTATACGCTCTGAAACGACAAGGACGTACTCTGTACGGTTTTGGGGGTTAGAATACACTGTGATCCCTGATCAACACTTAAACCAACGGCTCTTTTAGGAGCCAACAAATGTATGAAAAGCTCTGACCAAATACGTGATAAGAGAATTTGTTTTCATTACGATCATTGCCGAAGGTTTATACACATATGAACAAGACAACATACACCTGAAATCGATTCAGCGCTTTATTTACTGGGTGCGTCCACGCGAGTTTTTTCTTTTTTTGTGACTTTACAGCAGCGCAGTCGTTACTTATAAAGGGAAATTATTTTTTCCCGTCTAGATTAGCCTCATAGCTCTTTGCGGGGCGTACAATACTGTAAAGCTTTTGTCTTTAGTTAGTGAATAAACTGTTGCTGTACGTTGTTGTTGTCGCAGAATTAAGAGAGCAAGCTGGTTTGTGTCGTTACCGACGACGGTTTATAACTGTGTCTGTTTATTTTACGTAAACAGCTTATGTACTGAATGAAATCACGACGATCTCTTGTAATTTTGACGCAAAGAAAACAATATTTCAAGCTCAGTAGTAGCAGCAATGTTTGTTCCCGGTTGCTAGGAATGCGATGAATTGTGTACTCGTTTAAAAAGATCAGAAAGTTGTTCGATTGTCGCTTGGTATGTACCTCGAAGTTCGTATAAAAACCTGTTGGAAACAGCGCGAATGAAACCTGCATAAAAAGCAAACGCAATTTCAACTTTCATGATATAATCACATCAGTCTTTAAATTCATGTTACACCGAGCTAAACTGACCTAAGACTGGTTTCAGTTTCAAGCAATGTTGTGGTTGCTGTTGTTTCTTTCTTACATGCTATAGCCGAAATAACGCTAAATATGCTTTGGTATACGCATTTATGAACAAAACTAGGAACATGGAACCATGCAAAAACAAGTAGAAATAGCAAGTTTCCGCGAGACATAATTATTTGCGGCTAAGTATCCATCCAGTTATTAATCCCAAACTGAGACGGCGAATACTATTTGGGGGGTAGATTACAAATTTATATCGTGATTGGTCATGACTTTATTCTAGACTTTGGTGGCTCCTAAAAGAGCCGTTTGTATTTATGGTTGTTGCCGTCGCTTAGTGTTGTTTCTTCTCTGTCTTTTTAGGTAGTAATACTGCCTGAATGTTGGGAAGAACACCGCCTTGAGCGATGGTGACACCGCAAGGAGTTTGTTTAATTCTTCGTCATTTCGCACAGCCAACTGGAGGTGACGAGGAATGATTCTTGACTTCTTGTTGTCGCGTGCTGCGTTTCCTGCTAACTCGAGGATCTCAGCACTCAGATACTCAAGTACGGCAGCCAAGTACACGGGAGCACCGGCTCCGACGCGTTCAGCGTAGTTGCCTTTACGAAGAAGGCGATGGATGCGACCAACAGGAAATTGTAGTCCTGCCCTGGAAGAACGAGTCTTTGACTTGGTGCCCTGGGCTTTACCTTTTCCTCGTCCGGTCATTTTGTCGACTAACTCGTATATTAAGTTTCAGTTTAAGTTTCAGGAGACTGTTTTCCAAGACATAACTTCGGCCGCCATAATTTATCACGCGCGGACTGCGTTTCGTGGATCAGATTGCACCAATCAAAAGTCTAACATTGGCTCATAAAAAGAAATTCTAGCCTTGCAATTGTTCTCTTTGTGTCGATTGGCGGCACGCTCCATTGTTTACACCGAGAAAAACAAAACACCAATCACCGACGAGAACTTGCGATCCGCATATTAATTGATCCTATTGAATTTGGCAACATAAATAGAAACTGTGATATCCCGAATTAGCAAACTCGATTTCGAAAAGGCAGAGATATCTTTCTTTACCATGGCACCTAAACCGATTGCAGCTAAAAAAGGAGAGAAGAAGAGCGGCGGTAAGGCAAAATCCACGTCGGGCGACAGTACGAAAAAACGGCGATCGAAACGGAAGGAGAGTTATGCGATCTACATCTACAAAGTGTTAAAGCAGGTACATCCTGACACCGGAATCTCCAGCAAAGCAATGGGTATCATGAACTCTTTCGTGAACGATATCTTCGAGCGCATTGCTACAGAATCCTCCCGTCTAGCCCACTACAACAAGAAGTCCACTATCAGCTCCCGCGAGATTCAGACAGCCATCAGACTGCTCCCTTCCAGGAGAACTCGCAAAGCACGCAGTCAGTGAGGGTACCAAGGCCGTCACGAAGTACACTAGTAGCAAGTGAAAACCATTCTTCAATACCAGATCTAAACAACGGCTCTTTTAGGAGCCACCAAATGTCAAAAAAAGCAATGATCAACACTCAACACGGTTTCTTAGAGTTTTCAATCGTCATTATAAACCCCGACACTCGCTCGCTCGCACACTTGCTCCCATTAAAACGAACAAATCATTCCTCTATTTCCCCGTTCAACTTTACTTTTTACATAAAAAAAAAAAACAACAACAACAACAACAACAAAAAACAGATAAAGGTTTTAAAAGATGATTTTTATGTAAGCAAGGAGAAAAGAAGAAAAAAAAAAGAAACAAATAAACGATTGCTGGGTGACAACACGCACCGAGCCAAACAGTTTCCGCAGGATCCTCCTTCCCAGCGCGATGACCACTACACCACGCCAGAGAATCAACTGACGTAATTCGTAAAACAACGTTACTTAAAAGTGTTACAGGCATGAACAAGGTCACTTCGGTACTGCACTTGAGAACAAGAGAACGGTTTACCAGGCTGCAAATATATATTTTCCGGGATGTAAGGGTTTTAATACTTCAAATCAGTTAAGCGGGAGGGATTCTGACTATTCAATATTGATGTTTACGGTAGTTTTTCATTACCCGGATACCTGATAACCAGTTTCTTGACTAAGGTGCATGTACTGACCACTTCGAATAAAAAGTATTTATCTTATCTGATCTTCTGATCTGATCTTATGGAGTGGCTTTTGTTTACTCTTTTAAGGCGTCTCTAAGCCGCGGTTCAAGTAACCTTCTGCTCAACAAAAACGAAATCAGTTTCGGCAAAGGAGAAATAAATACTGTGCTATAGGTGACGGTGACCTAAGGTCAACATACTAGGTGATATTGGTGATGACTTTACTTTATTTGGTGGCTCCTAAAGGAGCCGGTAGTTGAATAAGCGGGCGAGTTTTACTTGCCACTGACTTTCTTGTTG
>CAXIVM010002047.1:0-12587 GCA_964035705.1 Porites rus | reverse complement strand
GTCCAAGCTTGGGCACTGGGGCTATCTGGTGATCTTGTTTCTTCCGTTCTTTTCTTCTGATCCCTTCATGTCCTTGTCGCTCTTCTTATTCGTACAAAGTGCCAGCAGTTAATTATGCTTGTACTGTCAAATCTGTAAAAGCCAGCACTACAGTTTCGGATTTGCTATAACTTGCCTGAGCCCACATTCGCCATGTTTGCCTTTGAGGATGCTTGCAGTGCTTTTTCGGCTGCAGCCAGCCGGAGTGCCTCATTGGACAAAGTTTGAGCACCAACTCCAACGGCGTATCGTGATATTCAATAGCACTGAGTCCTGACTTGGTGAATGACCTGACGTTCAAAACGCTCTTGAAGTTCTCTGACTCTTTGGTCTTGCGCGTCCAGCTCTGCCTCTAGTTCGGGAATGAGAACAACTTGTACCTCTCTCACTCGGACAAGCTAACAATCTAAGTGCATGCAATCCGATGATAGTTTCATCACGTTCATGCAGTCGCTGTGTCAGGGTTATCATTATGTCCTTAGATTCAGCCGCACAGCTCAACATGTGGCCATATAAAGGGGGCAACAAAAAAGCTGAATACTTCTTATGCTCGCTGCTTCCAATGTGCTCGCTGCTTGAGAAGAAGCTGCTTGTATCTACCGGCCGGCGCCTTCCAAACCCACAGTAAAATCCCTGGAAGCAACCACTCCTCCTTTGCACGGGTTCTAGCCAAACAGCAACTAGTAACTATTATATACTGTATTCAATTCATTCATTGATCGTCCATGCAGTTGTCCATCATGCAGTCGCCCACTGCTTGCCTTGTCTTCTTCTCTCTGGCGGTTCCACAAACTTCCGGTTTTCCCACCTGCCAACTGCAGAATCTCATCGATCCCGCCAATCGGCAGTCATATGCAGTGAGTCATGCCAGTCAAGGCCACATCTTGAACCACTATCCACTATCGGTCGTACTGAAAAGTCCCACAAGTACCACAGGTATCCAGGATCCATTTTTAGGCGAAGCTTGATGAAAAGGAGAGGGAATCCAACCCAAACCAAACATATTATTCATGAGAGGTTTCTTCATACAAGATGTGTTGGGGCGATGTATAAAGTGTCAAACTACAAAATACATCTTGTCAGATTTCAGCTTGAAATCGTGCTGTGTTTCATTTTGCTGTGCATGTGCATTTCGCTTTCTCAAGAAGGGAGGGTCGAAGCTTCGCTAGATCTTGAGCCTTAGCCTACGCCATAGAAAAGAAAGCGTTGTTTGTGCTGCAACGTGGTCTGGCAACTTCGTGCGTGCTGGATCGTTCGTAGTTGGTGGCGCGGAGCTGTTCGATTGCACCTCATGGCTGCGACAGGAGCTTCAGGATCCACCTCCACCTCGTATGCTGGAAAAGCCCATGAAAATGTCCCTGAGTTCAACGGCCGAGCTTCGGACTACAAGGAGTACCGGAAGCGTCTCTTGCTCTACAGTCGCAAGATGACCCTGGCGGGTCGTGAAAAGGAGACAAGCTTCAACGTGCTTTGCACTTTGAAGGGCCGTGCATGGGACGCCGTTGAGGACATCCCCATGGAAGAACTCGAAGGTTCCACTGGAATGCAGAAAGTGCTGGAGCGATTGGATAAGGTCTTCAAGTATGACAGCATCACCGAGCTCCCCAGTGACTTTGAGAATTTCTTCTGTTTCCTGCAGCGACGCAAAGGAGCAACATTGCAAGAGTACTCAGCCGAGTTTGAACGTGCTTTGAGGAAGCTGGAAGGCCACAGCGTGACTCTCCCCGAGAAGGTTGTTGGCTGGTACTACTTGCGCCGTGCAGGCCTCAGTCAAGCTCAAAGGCAGCTCATCATGTCGAGCATTGGTTCAGAGACCCTGTCATTGGAGACAGTCCGCAAGTCGATGAACTTTGTGATCGGCCAGGACAGTGTCCCTGAATCTGAAGGCTACAAGTCCTCTGGTCGATGGGGTGCCAAGTCCTCATCCTATAAGGACACCATCTACTACGACTCGGACGTTGACCTCGAGCAAATCTATGAAGAACAAGATTACGACCCTGCATACTGGGCCGAAGGTGCCGAAGGTTTTGATGGTGCCACTCTGTCAGAAGAGGAGCTTGATGATGAGCTTGTTCTCTTGGCCAACGATGACATGGCCGCTGAATATGATGATGTTATGGCTGGCTACACTGAAGCCAGGCAGAAGTTGAACCAAATGCGCATGTCTCGCGGCTACTACCCCGTTGTTGCCATGGTTCCTGACCAAGGTGGTTCCACCTACAAGGGTTTCATGACCTCCAAAGGCAACTCCAAGGGCAAGGGCAAGAGCAAATCCAAAGGAAAGAAGGGCTCTGGCAATGTGGTTGGCTCCAAGCAGGCTCCTAAGCCTCCATCCGCGAAAGCTCGCGGACGCGCCGTCATGGGCGCTGAAAGATGTCTTCGCTGTGGTCAAGCTGGACATCGTGCAAAGAATTGCCCAGCCGCTGGCGCTGGCAAGCGCAAGGCAGAATCCTCTGCCGACGCTGATGTCAACATGGTTGAGAACCTCGAGATCGAGGAAGTGCAGTTGACACTTGAGGCTGATGAGCGAGAAGTCCACGATGTCGCAACGATGGACTGTGGTGCTGGCAGTGTCTTGACCAGTGAACAGAGGCTCAAAGACTACCTCAAGGTCTTGGAAACTGCAGGCTTCAACGTCGCAAACATTCCTGTCTTTCGCTGCAAGAAGGGGTTCCGATTTGGCAACGGTGAACAAAACATCACCACCCTATGTGTTTTGGTTCCCACTTTCATGGAGGGCAAGCGACGTGATGTGTTGATGTACATCATCCCAGGGAATGCACCCTTTCTGTTTGGAAGGCCATTGCTTGAAGCCCTGGACATCTCGATCAACTACGCTGCCGGTCGCATCAAGTGGGGCAAGAAGGCCTGGAAGAAATGCCTTCGCGGAACGAAGGGTGAGTTTGTGTGCCACATGGCTGCTGATGTCACCAAGTTGTTGAAGAAGGAGCCAAACAATGTTCTCCTCCCTGATGATTTTGAGCAACACGTCCATCCTGAGATCCTCGATATTGGTGTCTTTTATGATGGCAAGTCAGTTTCAATGCTGAATGTCTCTGAGGATTCAGTCCACAGTGTGTTGGAGGAGAAGAATGTGACCAGTTTCACAGCTGCAAAGTCCATTTTGGCATTGTAGCCAGTTGCTGCGTGTGAGAAGAGTGCAAGTCCTTCTGTCGAGTCAAAGGTCACACCAGCTCAGAATTCAGAGAATTTGGAATTTTGTCGACACAGCGAAGATGACTCCGATGATGATGTGGTCATCACTGAGGTGCATACCTTAGATCCAGGTCCCGACCATGCTGATGATGATCGTGATGAACGTCAGCGTTTGCCTGGTGGCAAGCTCTCAGCTCTCCTCCATGACACTCAGAGGAGGCTCAAAGAGTGTGATGATGTTTTGCGAGCATGTCCCATCCAGCACTATGACAAGAAGTTCCGATTGTGGGAAGTGTTTGCTGGTGAAGGCAGAGTCACTGCCACGGCCAATCGGCGCAAGAATCTCAGTGCCGAGCGCTTCTCCTTGGCCGATGATTGGGACTTCACTCGAGCCTCGCATCGCACAGCTTTCTTGAGGAGACTTCGTGATGAAGAACCTGATGTTGTTCTGCTGTCTCCCATGTGCAAGCTATGGAGTATGCTTCAAGAGCTCACGGTCGCCAAAGATCCGAGCTATGCTGCACGCCTACAGGAGGCACGTGACTGGGATCATCAGAACATCCTCATGTTTTGTGCGATTGTCTTTGAGGAGCAGCGGCGTCATGGCCGCCTTGCTTTGCTGGAGCATCCGAAGAAGAGCCGTGCCTGGCAGACCCAAGCCTTTCAGCAGATGCTTGGTTTTGATGCTGAAGTTGATCAGTGCATGTTCGGTCTCAAGTTGCCCAATGAGCTCAACTGCATGCTGCCTGTTCAGAAGTCCACAACCTTTCGAGTTACCAGTCAGCTATGTGCTGAGAAGCTGACACGTGTTTGTGATGGTTCTCATGAGCACACCCATCTTGAGGGCAGTGTTCCTGGTGTTGGACTTCGCTCATGGCTTGCTGAAAGTTATCCACAAGCCTTGGCAACTCATCTTGTCAATTGCATCCTGAAGGAACTTGAGTCCACTGAGAATGTCTTTGCTGTGACTGATGCACAAGAAGATATTGCTGCCTACATGCGTGAACGCAAGCGGCAACGACCTGATGAACCACAACCACCTGCATCAGCGACTGAAGATGCACCAGTCCCTGTTGTGCCCTCAGTCAACATCCAGGACATGGACTCAGAAGACTTCCAAAGCCTTGATCCTGTCCGCAGAAACAAGATCCTGCGTGCACAAGTCGGCCCAAGGTCAGTGGAGTATGTGCAACGTCTGCACAAGAACTTGGGGCATCCAGGATGGGAGATTCTCCATCGCATGCTTCGTGAAGTACAAGCCACTGACAATGTGCTCAAGGCCGCCAAGTACTACACCTGTCCTCTTTGCTATGCCAGGAAACCACCGAAGCAGACTCCACCTGCCTCAGGACTCAAGTGCACAGAGTTCAACCAGCGAATCCTTGTCGACTCGCATTGGATCTCCTGTGACGAGAGCATGGTGAAGCAAAGGGAGCCTGCCCCTGGCACACCGGCAGCACGCCGGAAAGCAAAGGACATCAAGGAGAAGCGGCCTACGGGACGACAGTGCGTCCTCACCATCGTGGATCATGCCACGAGGTATGTTGCCATTCGCCTCTTGAAGAGCGAAAAGGCTGAAGAGTTCACAAAGGACTCGAGCGAAGTTGGATCAAGCACTTTGGCCAACCTCAGATCCTTCGCATCGATGAGGCCAAGGGATGGAGCAGCACTCATGTTCGGGAATGGGCAACACAGAGAGGAATCTCCTTGGAAGTCCAACCTGCTGAAAACCACAGCTGGCTAGGTGTTGTTGAACGAAAACATCAAGTTGTTCGTCGTGCCCTGGAGCTCTACATGGATCAGTGTGAAAGCCATTCCAAAGAAGCTTTGAAGGAAGCTGGTCGTTATGTTCCTCATAGCATCAACCAGTTGTCCTTCCATCGTGGCTTCACTCCACAGCAGTGGGTACTTGGGAAGTCCATGACCTACGTCCATGGCCTGTCTGGAGAGATTTTCAACCCAGCTCAAGAAGCCATCGATGAACAAGGTGCTTTTGCTCAGGTTCAGCTCAAGAGGAAGAATGCTGCTGTTGCCTTTCTGGCAGCTGATTCCGACGCCAAACTCCGAAGAGCCTTCACACAGAAGTTTGCTGAGATGCAAGAAGATTTGGTTCTTGGGCAACGTGTTTGGTACTGGCGAAAGAACCTTCGCAAGTTGCACAAATCTGGTTGGCGAGGCCCAGCTCGCATTGTGGCCATTGAGGAGCAGCCCAACGTGAATGTCTACTGGCTTTGTCACGGCACATCCCTCATTAGATCCGTGACAAGTGATCCAAAGGCAGCTCTCAAGGATCTTCAAGATCTCAAGGCCCGAAGTACCACTCAGTTCCGTGATGAGCTCAAAAGAGGTGGTCAAGATGAAGAGATTGATGAACTCCAAGGAGAATTTGAAGCTGAGTATGAGCCCACAGACCCACAGATCCTGGCGATCACCTTCCAGAAGATCGCTCTGATGAAGATGAAAAGTCACCCGATGATGATGATGCCAAAGAGCCACTTCCTGGCGTCGTGAGCGTCTTTTTGCCACGACTTGCTCATGAGGACCGTGAAAGAACTCCAAGGCGACATGAGCCGTCAACAGCACCTCCCTCAGAGCATGACATGGATGAGCCTCCATCCAGTCCTAAAAGGAAGATGGCCGAGGCAGCTGAAGCAGAACCTCGTGGAAAGGTTGCTCGATCCTCTCCACTGAGGCCAAGTCAAGGCGTTGCACTGCAGCCAATGGCTGAAGAGACTGCACCAATGGATGCAGCATCTGTTCCTCTGCCAACAGATGACGATGATTTGGTCATCGAAGATGTCTTCTTCACTGAACTGCCAGCTGACGCCCCAGAAGGCTGGCGAGTGGTGGACGGATGTTTGGAACTTGATGATGTTCTCATGGCCGCCATCCGAAAAGGTGAAGTCAATGAACGCAAGCTGTCTCCAGAAGACCGCATCAAGTTCGTTGATGGCAAAAGAAAAGAATTGGATCAGTATTTTGGCAATGCAGTTTGGAAGTTCGCTACCACCGAATCTCCATCAAGGACAAAAGGATCATCACAGCTCGCTGGGTCCTCACTTGGAAGAAGATTGACTCAGATGATGGCGTGGTCAGGTGGAAAGCGAAGGCCCGCTTGGTCCTGAGAGGGTTTCAAGACCCTGACATTTTGTCGATGAAGACGGCAGCCCCTACTGCTGGCAGAACTGCACGGACCTTTCTCCTGATGTGCACAGTGTGGTGCAACTGGTCCCTATATTGTGCTGATGTTCAGGCCGCGTTTCTTTCTGGCAAAAGTTTTGATCGTTTGCTGGTTGTTCGACTGCCGATGGATTGCCTTCCTCTCATCGATGGAGCCACTCAAAAGGTGTACAACAAACACCTATACATGAAGATGTGCAAAAGTGCATACGGCCTTTGCGATGCACCTCTGCTTTGGTATGAGGAGGCCTCATCAAGACTCCTTCGGAGAAATTGGAAGAAGCATCCCCTCGACAATTGTTGCTTCATGCTGCAAGGCGAGAACAAGGGTGACAAGCCAGGTCCCTTGGTTGGCTTAATCATCGTGCACGTCGATGATTTTCTCCTGACGGGCAGTCCCTCTGACCCGATCTTCAAGCAGGCAATGAGTCACCTTCAAGAGGATTTCTCCTTTGGCAAGTGGGATCAGTTGACGACTGGTCAACCACTGAAGTACTGCGGTGGAGTCATCAAGATGACCTCAAACACCGACATTGAAGTCTCCTATGAGGAGTACATCAAGAAGATCTGCCCGATGACGATTGCCAAAGGGCGCAAGGACACCGATCAGGTGTCACCAGCTGAAGTCTCAGCTGCTCGTGGCTTGATTGGCGCACTTCAATGGCCGGCAACTCAAGGTGTTCCAAGCCTTTGCGCTTCCATGAGCCTGCAAGCTGGAGAAGTCCCCAAGGGCACTGTTCATGATTTGAAAGAGCTCAACAAGAGCCTCAGATTTGCCAAAGCAAACGCAAATGTCAACCTCAAGTTCATGGCCCGTCCAGAGCACTATTCAAAGAAGAAGCAAGAGGCCAGCCTGGACGACATATGTTTGGTTTGCTATGCTGATGCCGCCTTTTGTGCTCGTAACGACAAGTCGTCTCAAGGTGGCTACATCATTCTGGCATGTGAGAAGGGTGTGCTTCAAGGGGAGAAAAGAAGTTCTTCGATTTTGTCCTGGCGCAGCTTCAAAGTGCCCAGAGTATGTCGAAGCTCATTGGCAGCAGAATGTCAGGCCTGTGCAACGGCCTTAGAAGAATTGCTGCTGACGAAGACCTTTTTGGAGCTGCTCAAACACCCAGAGAAAAGCCTCAAGGAGATCAAAGATGATCTACATGGTGCTTGTGCCATGGTCACTGACTGCAAGGCCCTTTACGATGTGGTGCACAGAGAGACTGTGCAACAAGCCACCGACAAGCGAGTGGCCATTGAGGGCTTGGTGATCAAGGATCTCCTAGCAGACATGAGCTGCCAATGGCGATGGGTGAGCAGCGAGAGACAGCTCTCAGATGGTCTCACTAAGGTCAGTGCTCGCCAGAACTTCATCGAGCGCTACCGTGGAGGCTAGTGCAGTTGGTGTCAGATACTGCCTTCCTTGCCTCTAAGAAGAAGACCAAGGAGCAGCGAGAACAGACCATCAGCGAAACCCGTGGTGGCCCTCGTGTTTCTCGTTCGCATGTGGCTGAAGCCTTGGTGGCCCTTGTGATGGCCAACAGTGTGACTGAAGCTGATGCTGCCTCTCCTGATGACACGAGCTTCAACAGTTTCAATGCCCTGATGGTGTCAGCCATGATCGGCTGTTTGACTATGGTTTGGTTTTTCTGGCATGTTCTGAACAAGTGCTGCCGCCAGGAAGCAAAACCGCAACTGACAGAATCACTTAAGGAGTTTGCTGCTGAAGAGCGTGTGGAACTGTTAGAGTCACAGCTGGAAAATCAGGAAAAGACCATCCGGTCTCTCCGTGAACAGCTAGCAGTCATGAAGGGACGCATCAAACAGATGCAGGTCGAGAACAAGACTCTCCAACAGGAAGCCAAGATTGCGCGTGACCGAGCACGCAGTTCCGAAGACCCCAGCACTTACTTTGGACATCACCATGTCCACATCTGTCAAGGGGGCGAAGTTTGGCACATCTCTCAGACCTGTGCTGGTCCGCAGAGTCAGATTCGAAGAGCCTGCCAACGATGTGTTCGAGGCTGAAAAGCCCATGTCAGCTGAATCTCACTCCCCAATGTCAGATTTCAGCTTGAAATCGTGCTGTGTTTCATTTTGCTGTGCATGTGCATTTCGCTTTCTCAAGAAGGGAGGGTCGAAGCTTCGCTAGATCTTGAGCCTTAGCCTACGCCATAGAAAAGAGAGCGTTGTTTGTGCTGCAACGTGGTCTGGCAACTTCGTGCGTGCTGGATCGTTCGTAGCATCTATAATAGACAGCTTCTTGCAGCTGTGGATCTAAACTTGGGCATCTTTTGGATAACCGCTTTTGCAGCCAATGATTGGTGATCGAAAATCCCACTAATCATGAAAAGGGGCCCACGGGCAAAGGAAAACGCATCAAAGGAAGGGGGAAACATTGTCCGAAACCTGGGATATCCTGGGATTGTGGTAGAGAAGTTTAGTCGTGGCAAGGTTCAACCACAACAAATACAGGGATGCGATTTGAAGGCCAGCCGACGATCATATCTACGCGATCGAAACGATCCTTTTCAGTTGTCAGGTGGCACCAGTATGATCCATTGTGCACTGTCTACATTGTGCTTTTGTCAAACAGCCACTCCAAGTGCGTCCCCCCCGAAAAAAAAGGACCCACAAACCATTCCTGCGTGAACTATCCTGCACTACTACTGGAAACTAACCACGCGCCCTGAGCGTACTCCCGTACTAAATTCATAGGCACCGTGCTAAATTATATAAGTAGGCACCAAAACATATCGTACAGTAGGGGAGGCATTACGTTAACTGGCCCATCACTCCAAAATGCATCTTCTCAACATTGTGTAGGAACAGGCCAAAATCAAATACCCTACTTCGAGCGAGCCCCGCCCTGAAAGGTGATTGGGAAGAAGGGGCACATGTATTGACAGACTGGCCTGACAAAGGCAAACAAGCGGACTGACACAATGTTCTGGCACCAAGTCTGGTTTGTGCCCTGACACATCACCTATCATGAGGGCTGGGATGGCTGTGTCCTGACGTCCTTGTTTGCGTGAGTTCTGACTTTTTTCCTGTCTGACATGTGATGTGACACTTCGACCGGCTTTGGTCTGCACATGTGCTCTGACATGTATTCTGACTTTTGCTCTGCCATCAAAGAAAGTTTCCATCTTGCAAGCTTATGCGGCAATTGTCTTGTAACATTCTGGCTGCCATGAAATCGGACAGTCTGGCAAAAACCCTGCCGTTCTATCTGGGATATGTTCCGGCAAAAATTCTGCCATTCTATCGTCTCACATATTCTGACATTCCATCTGGCATATGCGTTCTGACACTCTATCTGGCAGTCTATCTGACAAGGTCCGGCGGGCACCCACTGCGATCGAGCACTGGAGGTTGAGGCCCGGAGGTCACGATCGGGTCCGGCGGTGCGCACTGCGATCTGGAGCTGGCAGTTGAGGAAGTGCAAGGAGAGGATACAAAGGATGAGGCGGGATCCTCTTCGAACATTTAACAACCCTCACCTGACAGGTGGGGAAAAAGAAAATTGTCTACATTGTGCTTTCATCAACCACCCATTCCTAGTCTAAAGTTGCCGCTGCTCGACTTACGACCTCCTGACTCCTGCTTGCCTGAAAAGTCTGCGCGAAGAGCTCCAATATCAGCAAGGGGCTTGTGGGGGTCCTCGGATTCAGGACACTGGAGTTGCAGGTGCTATATAGCGGGCAACTGTTGAAGCAATCCAAAGCATCCATCCACATACCATCCAAGACTCGAAGCCCTCCAAATCAATTGTAGTCCTGGCCGGGAGTACAACACTGGCCAAAAAACTTTCACCTCCTTTGTAGCCTCAGAATGGCTGACCTCGAATCACGCTCAGCCAATTCAGTTCGAAGTCGCCGTATCTCAGCCTCGTACCTGGAGATGGCGCAAGCTGGCACACACACACACACACACACACGTGACATATGTGAGTGATAGAGTGAGCCTTTAACTGTGCTGATGTATCTCCAACGTTCAGAAATGAATAGAAGCAGCAACATGCAGTCAGAGGGAAACTAAAGCTTGGTATGCAGTGCATGAAAGCCTGTTGGCCATCATGCGTGGGTCCAGGTCCTCGTTCACCTGAGTCAACGAGTGAAAAAATGTTTGAACCCAATCAATAACAAGTCACACTTCCGCTACTGACTGACACATAAGCTACATTTTTTGATCTAGTTTTGCTGCTCTACATAGTGCCATTGCGAGCAGAATTTGCAAAACTTACAAGGTCTTTCCACCACTGCTGTTGTGAGAGCCGAACCTGTGGCGTAGTGACTACCCCTTTGGCTCGTTGAGCAAATTTCAAAGTAGAGAGAGATTCGGCAAAGGCTTCTGCAGCAGGCGATACCATGGCCTTGAAACACCCAACGGTGATTCTTTAGATTTGTCATTCAGGAGAAAGACTTCTCGGCCCCAGAGTCAAGCATAGTAACTTACTGGTAATTAACATGGTCTGAAATGACTCAATCAAAACATACTGGCCGTTCAAAGTTCACAAACCAAGATTCCATCATGGTAGTCCGGCAGTTGCCACCTAAGGAGTCTTCCAAAAGCCTCGTGAGCTTGGAGTCCCGGTATGGTACGTGGGATCTGGCCCTGCGCTCGGTCAGCGCCGAAATGACATTGCCTTGGGCAAGTGTCGGCTTGACTGAATATGTGTTGGCGGAGCTCGTACCATTTGCAGCAAGCCGGCCACGCACCACAAAAAAACACATGGGGGTTCTGCAGCCCTGCAGGTACATGTGTACCATGACAAAATGCTGTATCACTGTATCATAATTGTCAAATCTCCAAATATCTCCAAATGCTGAAGGACTTATTGGCAGTGATGCTGGTCTGAGGGGACTTGCGACAACAGAATCTAGGAAACCAAAATGTCTAGGGCCTATGTTGGTTCGATGCCCAAGCAAACACTCGGCCAAGAAGATCATGACGGCCAATCAAGGCAAGCATCGTATTCCGGTAGATCTGCTTAAACTGCAAAGATCTCTCCCCGACAAGGCAACTATATAATACTATATACGCCAAGCTGAAGTCGACCCCCACGTGAGCCACTCATTTCTGATCCGTTAGGTCCTCCATCCCCAGTCTCATGCGTTGCTAGAACAATATGTTTGCTGCATGACAGGATCCTAAGATATACTTAAGTCCAAATTTATAGTCCAAAGCATGGGAAGAGTAGTCATAGTTTGTCTTGGCACCTTCCAATCTTGCAAAGGAACCCAGTGCAGACAGGCTCTGATTGATCTTCTTGGTCTCTTCCAACCGTTGCCCCGTGGCACCTCAGGTATTGCTCTACTCTCCAGGCTCGAACCAAACAGAATCTCAAGGAATTCCTTCTACTGACTAAGCCTTACTTATCTTCTGTTTTGTCAATTCGTTGATTGTGCTCTTGACCTCATCTTGACCGCATCACAGTGTGACTATTGCGGGCCACATTCATGGTTGAATCGAGATGCCTGTTATGCGTGGTCGCTCTGACCCGGCCAGGTCCACCAGGTTTAATCGCCCCGTGAGGCTTTGGGATCCTTCCATGAACTTCTCAGACCGTTCCACAACCTTAGGTTTTTTGGATTCTTGTCGGACCATGTTTCCTTTTTCATGACTTACTCTCTCTCTCTCTCTCTCCAAACGTGTAGACTTTTCTGGTAAGGCAACAGTTTGGCATTTGAAGCTGCCCCACCAGCTGGTCAACAGCAAACACATGTTTGTGGACGGAACAGTGCCGGCTGCCCAAACTTGGTAGCAATCTCCATTCTGCAAAGTGAATTCCATCTTGTTTTCCCAGTCACGCATACTCCTCACTGAGGCCCTAGCGATGATAAAAACAGCATGAGATCGGCTGGAAGTATCATTGGCGCCAGTCTGGGCGGTGGCACGAGCACTGGACCCATGCTCCATCAGCGTCTGCACCTGGGGATTGTCGAGAGCATTGTTACTAGTAGCGTTGCTCCTAGTAGTACGGCCAGGAGCCCCCAGTAGCGTCCTTGCTACTAGTAGAGATGCACTTGTTACTAGTCAAATCTGAACAATGCTCTCGAGTCACTTCATCAGGACTTCTGCACAGCCATTCAGAGAGGCCCTCAACAAACACCCCTCGTCTTTTATCTTCACCTGGGAATCATAGATTTGCATTGCATGCGGCAAAGCGCGCCAAACCAATGCTGCAAAGCTTGCATGCACTCTGATTCCCCCACTTGCTT
>CAXIVM010002046.1:0-13000 GCA_964035705.1 Porites rus | reverse complement strand
AGCCACCCTGGTTTCAGGACCCGAGTCCTGAAATCATGGTGCTCCACCTTGTAGCCACCCTGGTTTCAGGACCTGAGTCCTGAAATCATGGTCCCCCACCTTGTAGCCACCCTGGTTTCAGGACCCGAGTCCTGAAATCATGGTGCCCCACCTTGTAGCCACCCTGGTTTCAGGACCCGAGTCCTGAAATCATGATCCCCCACCTTGTAGCCGCCCTGGTTTCAGGACCCGAGTCCTGAAATCCTGGTGTCCCACCTTGTAGCCGCCCTGGTTTCAGGACCCGAGTCCTGAAATCATGGTGCTCCACCTTGTAGCCACCCTGGTTTCAGGACCTGAGTCCTGAAATCATGGTCCCCCACCTTGTAGCCACCCTGGTTTCAGGACCCGAGTCCTGAAATCATGGTCCCCCACCTTGTAGCCGCCCTGGTTTCAGGACCCGAGTCCTGAAATCATGGTGCCCCACCTTGTAGCCACCCTGGTTTCAGGACCCGAGTCCTGAAATCAGTGTGCCCCACCTTGTAGCCACCCTGGTTTCAGGACCTGAGTCCTGAAATCATGGTCCCTGACCTTGTAGCCACCCTGGTTTCAGGACCCGAGTCCTGAAATCATGGTGCCCCACCTTGTAGCCGCCCTGGTTTCAGGACCCGAGTCCTGAAATCATGGTGCCCCGTCTTGTAGCCACCCTGGTTTCAGGACCTGAGTCCTGAAATCATGGTGCCCCACCTTGTAGCCAATCTGGATTCAGGACCCGAGTCCTGAAATCATGGTGCCCCACCTTGTAGCCACCCTGGTTTCAGGACCCGAGTCCTGAAATCATGGTGCCCCACCTTGTAGCCACCCTGGGTTTCAGGACCCAAATCCTGAAATCAGTGCGCCCCACCTTGTAGCCACCCTGGTTTCAGGACCTGAGTCCTGAAATCATGGTCCCCACCTTGTAGCCACCCTGGTTTCAGGACCCGAGTCCTGAAATCATGGTACCCCACCTTACACCACCTTGTAGCCACCCTGGTTTCAGGACCCGAGTCCTGAAATCATGGTGCCCCACCTTGTAGCCGCCCTGGTTTCAGGACCCGAGTCCTGAAATCATGGTCCCCCACCTTGTAGCCACCCTGGTTTCAGGACCCGAGTCCTGAAATCATGGTGCCCCACCTTGTAGCCACCCTGGTTTCAGGACCCGAGTCCTGAAATCATGGTACCCCACCTTGTAGCCACCCTGGTTTCAGGACCTGAGTCCTGAAATCATCGCGCCCCACCGTGTTGCCACCTTCTTTTCAGGACCCCAAGTCCTGAAATCATGGTGCCCCACCTTGTAGCCACCCTGGTTTCAGGACCCGGGTCCTGAAACCATGGTCCTTGACTCTTGACCTTGCACCCACGCACCCACCCTGGCACCCTGGTTGGGCCCTTGTCTCCTAAAAACCCATGGGCACCCTCAAACAAAACAATGGGTCAAGTGTTCATAGTTGACTACAACAATCGCCAATTAAAGTACAATGCCCAACGCTAAGCAGTCGTGAGTCACGAGTGAAACCTTTGTCCTTGCCTGGTGTCCGCATGGAATATACAAAGGCTGGTCCAAGACTTCAACAACCTCGACCTCCCAGAAGATTGGACCCTTGTAGTACCGGTTCTTCCACATGGCCCGTAGGGAATCCAGCTCAGCATCTGTGCATTGGCGCTTGCTACGAGACTCCTCAGTCCTAACATCTGCCCATGTGAGTTCTCCCTGGGTCACAAACTTGAGGAGGGCACGATCGGAACAGAGCCACGCCATGCATATTGTTCCCAATGCCCGACTCAAGCAAGTAAAAGGTCTCTCCAGGCCGCACGCACCTGCAATTCATTGACCTCAACTCCCAAGTTTTTTCTTCTCCAAGAACCTCCTTGCGTAAACATAGTTGACAAGGAGGCCACGAATTCGTTGGTCGCCTCCATTCGTGTTGCTTGTAGGCCGTGTTCCATCAGTTTTCTTCCTCCCCACCATTGGAAGAAATCCCAACAAAGATGGCCTGTTCAGCTACACAAATGTAAAGCAAATGCAGGATTGTGCTTGAACAACTTGCGACCGCGGCTGTGGAACAAGCACTGAATCAAACCATTCACAAGAAGTTCAAAAGTAATTTGTTTGTCTCCACATCTTGAACTTCAGCTGTTTACAAGTTTACAAGAGCTGAACATTGCTCCCTAACCCAAGAAGTAAGTCACCCTCACCCTGACAAGAAAAGACGTCGAGCCAAGTGCCCGAACGACCTCCAGATTGGCACTAGACTCCACCTGGGCAATTGGCAGACAAGGCCAGGCCGACGCGTTGACAAGGCAGACTAGATTCACGGTCCACGAATCATAGACTGAAATTCTTCAAAATCCTTCAAAAACAACAAAACGCATGAGCCTAGAGACTTTAGCATGCGGCAATTGACACCACAAGTCAGTAAAAATGTAACACATGTTCATGATCACAAACCATAAGCACTGATTCAACAATCAAAACTGAAACAAACAGGCCAGAGACTGCAGAAAAGCCTAGAGTGCTAGCAGAGTCCACAGTACCACGTAACCACCAGGTAATTAAAGGGCAGATCAAGCCAGCTTTGGCAACTGCCATGAAACGACCCCCGCCCTAATGAAAAGAAGTCAAGCCAAGTGCCCGAACAGCTGCCGGATTGGAAAGAGACTCCACCTGGGCAATTGGCAGACAAACAAGGCCAGGCTGACAAGTTGACAAGTTGACAAGGCCAACTAAATTAAATTCACAGCCCATGAATCCATAGGCTGAATTTCCACAAATACAAACAAACCGCATGAGCCCTGAGACTGTAGCAAGGGGCAATTGACACTACAAGTTACAAGTAAGTCAAAATGTTCATGATCACAGACCATAAACATTAAACAAGCAGCAATACTTAAAACAAACAGCCCAGTGATGTTTAGAGTGTTTATCAGTGCTCATGATTCATCAAGTGTCCAAATCATTGTACACATACTGTATATGGATTGGGCTTCCGAACGGCCACGCGATTTGTAGCTCCATTAGTGAGCTGCTCGCCGCAGCCACAGCCTGCAATGCAAACGGGCGGTGGCCAAATGTCAACTTGTAGTGCCTCGAAGTACCTTATACTAGCCCATGAATCCACAGTGTGAAATTCTAAGATCAAGAACAATTTAATAATATGTTTCTTGTTTGGTTCAACCCGGGATTGCTTCCTGATGTGGAAACTTCAACCCTATGATTGGGCGGTTCTGTCTGAGTCTCCAAGTGAACAAAATTAAGATGGACAGACTGGCAGAGACTGTACTATCTGTCTTATCTTTGACCTCTCTGTTTTTTTTCTTCTACTTGTTCTGCTGCAGGCTGAAGATCAGACCAGGCCCCACGTCCAATGGTCCGACTGCCCCCCAAATGCAGAAAAGCTAGTGCTAGCAGAGTCAGAGTGCACAGTACCACGAGGTAATTAGTAATTAAAGGGCAGATCAAGCCAGCTTTGGCAACTGCCAAGGAACAAGCACTAAGGCCCATTGAGTCCATTGAGTCAAAGTCCAAGCTGAAGCCTGACATTCAAATTGTACACAGCCAGGCTGAACTTGTGGCCTGAAGGTAATTGAGTGGCGCAGCGGACAGCAACGCAACACAGAAATCACAGGCGATTAAAATGGAACAGCTTCAGATCTAAAAGTTCAGTTGAACTTGCTGCAAGACACCAGCAAGACTAGGCTGCCTATCAGACAAATCTTCATCACCACATGGTCTCATGTCTTCATCTTCGTCCGTCACACCCGTCAAGTCTATGACTCTTGGCATGGGTTTGAGTTCCACCTGAAAGACTCTGCCTGGACATGGAGGTGGGGGTGGCGCCGCATCATCACCACCCACAGTGACAAAAGACTGATCGCTATCGTTAGTCTCGTCCTCACTGTCCTCACTCAGTGATGGTGGTGACCTGCGACAATCCACCCCCTGGGAATCCCCAGAATCAAACTCAGATTCAACTTGTGTGTCGCCATCTCGTGAGTCAGTGTCAAGGTCGTCATCCAAGCATTGATTGTCAGCTGGGCCAGCAGCATCATCAGCATTTCCTTGTAGGAGACCAGCCCGAAAAACATCATGAGCAGGAGTGGGTAAAAGTACGAATGGAATAGCGTATGGCACTGCGCCAAGATCATAATCATAATCACCACACATTCCATGCTCCCTTCTTCACCTGTCTCTGAGTCTGTCTTGTCTAGGCTTGGTTCAGTTTCCAAATCACTACCACAGCCACCACTGCCAGAGGAGATTGAGTCTGTTGAGCATTCTCAACCTGAGTTTCATGTCCAATCAGATCTGTTTTCACTCCAGCTTCATCAGTCATAGTCACATCCAATGAAGGCTCAGTCTTCAAGAAGCCTGGTCCATGGAGAGAACTATCACGCCCGATGGTGTAACTGTCACTGTAACAACGATCCTCATCATCATCACCACGAATACAGCTTTCCGCTTCACAACCTTTGCAACAACTGCCGAGGAGTTCTGATGGTTCTGTACCTTCTAGCTTTAGAGGCTTCATCCTCCTCAACCGACTTCTCATTGCACCGATTGGTGAGCAGCTAGCAGTCGGGAGCAGAAGCTGTGGAAACTAAACACCTACCTAAAGACTGTTGGAAATCTTGAGCAAAAGCATGTGAGGCATTTCGGCATTTCATTGAAACAGTTGAACCATTCACACAGTCACACAGTCACACACCACACAAATACACAAACAACAAGACTGACAACAGACAACGTCATCATCAGGACTATATATACCTTCATCAATTTCAATAAATCTTGGCAGGCCTAAGCCTACAGCCTATACCACTGGGCCAACTTCATAAACTGCAGAGTTTTGCCACCTCACCTCATCAAGTACACAGTGCTGAACCCATTGACCCACGAGCGAGGTACTCCATCCACACTCCAAACCCAAACCAGCCTCTTCAGGAGAGTGGCAATGACTGCGGACTTGTCCTCGTCGCCCATGTTGCACTCCACCTGAGGGCTGGTATGAATCCTGCCCTGTGTGGTCCTGTGGGCTCTGAATTGGAAACTGGAACCATCCTAATTGGGTTTAAGTCCAATCAGTTCATTGCCACTGTCCAAGAACTATTAACATGTATTGGGTTTTGGTTTCAATTCAATTGTTTCACACATGACACATGAGATGTGATTGCAGTCAATCCTCCCACTACTCTGGCTTAGTCATTGGACCCAATGACCACTGTGACTGTTTAATTGTTGACCGACGCTGGATTTACACAAATGGTTAAATTGATTGCTGATCGCAGTCGCACACGTCACACACATATATCACTAAGACACAACTCGCATCTAATATTAATATTTAATGCAGCTTTACCTTCCAATTGCAGGACATGCTCCCTACCCTGTGAATGCCACCACCACACATCACGGCACGTCCAAACGTTGCTTGCCTGGCGGCCTGGCGTTGTCACTGGCCTCAAGGATAGGGGACTGAAAGTGAATGAACATGTGAAGCTGTCACGAGTTCACAAGTGTCACCGTCACCAGTAGAAAGTAGTATGCTTTTTCAGAACAATTTGACAAGTGAGAACAGTGAGAACAAGAAACTGCATCTTTTTTTGAGTGATTGCCAGTGATTGCCATTGGAATCTGATTGCATGCCTAATAAGTATGGATGTATTGATGCTGATGACACACAAGACACACATGATTTCTGTGCGTTCTAATTTCAGATTGATCTGCCTGGAAATCACCTGAAGAAGAGCGAACGGGAGGTGAAAGGGCGCAGGCATGGCCCCTCACTCCTCCCCCCACCACCCACCACAACACACACAACGCAACACACAACGCATGACTCACAACTCTGACTCACCCAACTCAACAACACAACAACACAACACCCCTGGCCCAATCCCAACTCATTCCTCTTTGTCACCTCTCTCACCTCTTGTATGCCTCTCAGTCTCAAGTCCACCCTAGGCCTCTACTCTACAATTCTACAATTAAAATTCAGTTCTGGGTGGTGGCGGCGGTGGCTTGAGTATTGACCCCCCACCACACCAGCACTTGGCAATGAACTTCATAGTGGCCTTGCGCATACGAATTTCTTTGCCACATGTTGAGCAACTGCCAACATGTTTGCAACCAGAACAATCATCATCCACGAATGGTGAAAGTGAGATAGATGAGGAATTCTCCGAATATTCCACATCAGTAGGGTCCACAGGGTCCACAATGGGGGCAGCCACAATTGCCATTTGTGAGATGATGTCCACATGACCCATTGTTTGTTCATGCTCTGAGTCGTTAGACACGTCTGGTAATGGTGAGGGAATCAAGGCACCACTGTCACTGTGACCATCGTAATCGTCGCGTGCATCTCTAGCAACTCTGGACACAGATGATTTCAATGTAGTCTCATGCCGGCTCCGGCTAGTGGTACTTGAAGTACTTGACAGCATTGAAACACTGGCTCCAGTGGACTCTTGTTTGTCAATCTGACAATCACCTTGATCAGACTGATCACGCCCGTCAGCCAAAGGTGGCGATGACTGATCCGACCATTGCGTTTTAAGTGCTGCATCTCGCACTGGCACTGGGTGGTGTTCTTTGAACCAAAAGGCTTAGAGTCTTCAGGTAAGCAACAGTTGGAATCTGTTTGAAAGATTGCCGCCTAACAAGCACCACTATTACAGTTACGAGTTATGAGTGATTTGTGATGAGAAAAAAACTGATTGATTGCCTGATTGCCTCCTTTCTTTCATTCACATGTGTCACATGTCTACTACTTGGAGGGTAGTAACAGTAACTACTAACTACTACCTGGCAACGCACTGGGATCCACCCACCACCGGCCAGAATCAAAATGACCAGCAGCAGCAGAAGAAGATGACCGTGCTCCGGCCTTCCAAGCAGCCGAACAGTCCAGTTCGAACTTGCAACGCAACACAACAAAACAAGTGCCACCAGAACGTGGATTCAGGATCTGCCTTTAATACTTTAAGTAAAGTATAAGTATTGCAGTGCTGCTTTGTGTTGTGTTTGCGATGAATCGTCTGAAGCAACAACCCAGCAGCCCTAGGCCCTAGTAGTAGGAGTAGTAGTAGTAGTAGTAAGGCATACGTCAAATGTCCACAACATGATATGTTACGAACACTGTGTGGAGTGCCCCAGCCATGTGGCCTGCCCTGCTGCACTCGACGAAGCCTCTTTCAAGTACTCTTTGTGCTGCAAGTAGTGTTGGCAAGCTGCGCACAGCCTTCAGATTTCAGAAATCAATCAATTACATACATTTGTGTATGTGGCGTACGCGGTATGAAGGTATGAAGGTATGGGACACTTGATAGACTTGACAGAACGTCAATGTAGCCAGGAATTGACTTGATTAATGAATCAATGAACATGAACTATTGAAGTATTGAGTTCTAGAGTTCTAGAGTCTACAATCTACAAATCTAAGAAGTCTCAAACACGCAAATTACACACTTGCAAGACTTACTTGTTCTGAATTGGAATTCTGTTTAGAATTTCCAGTTTCCTGTTTCCAGAGAGAGAAACAACCCCGAGAGTTTAGATGCATTAGGTGCAGTCTTCTTTGTCAATTTGTCAATCTTCAGAACCCTCACGCTGCTGTTCTCCCCATTGTTCGATGATAATGAACAGCTCATGAATGGAATTGAAAAAACTTCATAGTACAAACACAGTATGGACTCTCTGCTCTTAATTTCAATTTCACTGCCTTGCCTTGTTCCAGCACCATCATCATCAAGGAAAATTGCAGGGATCTTCACAAGAAGAGGCTGCGGCAAGTGGTTTGGCGTGCCAGGTGTGCCCCTTCTTAGCCCAGGCGACAGGAGTAATGACAGTGGTTCTATGATAGACTCTTGGACACATTGTTGGTGAGAAGATTGAAGGCACCAACTACACACATGCAGTTTTGTTGCCCCTTCCTCCTGCTTGCAATATGAGCAGGGGCCTCCTCCTCCTCCAATTCCAACTTCTCCACTCTCATTCATGCCTTCTGCAGATTCTGAAGCTGCTTCCCACATCTTCACCAATCGAAGGAGAGGCTTAGGAACAGTTGGTCGCTCTTTTCTTTTCACCTTCTCCAAGTGGATTCCAGTATTCAAAAGGATGATGCTTTGCGGTTGTATTGGGTGCCTCTTGTGACCAACAGGGACAATCATCTTGACCCGCGAAGATTCATCAAGATCCGCTACCCTGCCAGTTTTACCTGCAATCACCCATTGAAAAAGAACTACTTGTGGACCATCAGAGCTATTCAAAGTGACAAGTCCAAGCGTGCCATCAGAGGTGGTTTGGTCACCTGCGAGCAAGTTCAACGCCTCAACTGCGGCCACCATTTCAGTGACCCAAAGCAACAAAGCTGCTTGATCTGATCCCCCCTGAATGCCCCACTGTCAGCATTCAATTTCTTGTTTCGCAAGTCTCCAGTCATTATGATTTCCTTCTCGTTGCCACAAACCTGATTCAACACTGCCTCGTCCGTCCACGGTCTCATCAAAGGTTTCAGTGCCCATTCCTTCAGAATGTTCAAAAAGTTCTGTTCCATTGACAAAACCTCCCTTCTTTGCAAGAGCAGCCTGAACCTCATTGATAATCCGTTTCTCTGATTGAGCTGCCACGGCCTCATCATTGGAAGCAGCCAAGGTATCAATATAGTGTTCAATGCTCGTGTCCTCTTGAAGGCTGGATGAAGATGCGGACTTTGCATGGCATTCGCTATGGCAAAACATCTCAAGCCGGTTGAGATCAAGCTCTTCTGGATTCCCAGTGGTATTGGTATGTTCATTGTCCTCTTCCTCCGCCTGGATGTGTTCCAAAAGAAGGTTCAATCCGTCACTGGCAGGGTCAAGGTCAGTGCCATCATCATCACCATCGCCAGGATCACGATCACGATGATCAGGCTGATCAGGACCTTTGCCCTCATCACCACCACCGTCACCATCACCATTGTCGCTGCCATCATCATCACCATCATCGCCACAACCAGTTCGCTTCTTGAATGACTTGCTGGGTTTTGTGAGGGTCAAGAGCCTGTGCAATGCACCAACTTCAGCAATCCCAAGTGTTCTCTCATCTCCAGAGCCAAATTGGGTTACCCCCAGAGCAAAAACCGTGACTGTGTTTCCTGCGCATACAGAGTCATAGAAGGTGGCCAACGTAGCATGAGACGAAGTGAATTGCAATGGCATCACAAGTTGCAATTTCCGCTTCGCCCCTGACTGCATTCTGCAAGAAGCTAACCGCAGAGTGGTTCTTACTTTTTCAGCAACAATGTACACATGGAACTCATCACGTTGTTTGCTCCCAACTTTCCTCTCACCAATGCAAATTGCTGCTCCAATGCACTCGGATGCCGGACAAGAGGCCAAGGACTTGTTCACTGACATATTCACGCAAATAGACCATTTTTCCTTGACGGAAGGACTCTTCAAGCCACGGATTCTCTCATACTCCTGGGGTTACATCGTTACATACAGGTACATAGAACTTAAATTGGATCACAATATCTTCATATCTACCTGTTCCCTATTCTATTCAGCAATCAACATTATGTAATCCAAAAGCATGCAGCTCTTGAGGCCATGCTCTAATGAGGCATGCTTTGGACTGCTATGGAAGTAAGGCCCCTGTCCTTTTTCACGTAGTCCATATCAGGGAGATTTTCAGGACGTCGTGGTGGAGTAAAGCGTTCTGGGTTGCTCATCACCTCTTCCTTGCCATTCCAGCCTGAAAGACGGAGATGCTTCAATCCCTCTGCAACAGGCTTGAACAAGCTCCATCTTTTGCCCTGGAGACCAGCTCCTGCACAAGTGCCACCAAGGTAGAATTTCAGATTCACGCGGGATGAAAGAAGATCCGGCCCAATGTTTGGGCACCTGGATTGAATCATGCCAACGCATTTGTTTGTCCTTTCTGCATCTCGAACATCAGCAGCCCAAAACTTCTTGAGACCAGACACAAATTCCCTCAATCTGCATGGCAGCACACCACTGGATTGAACCTGGATCAGCTCTGTCAAGAACAGCTGCTTGAACTTTTTGGTGTTCACCTCAAGGCGTTCATGTTGTAGCAATGTGCTGGCCAAGTCTTTAGCTTTGCTGGGGTCACAGAACTGCAACAGCCTCAACGGAAATTCTTGCACAGCCTGGACTAGACGCCTGTCAAATGAGGAGGCATTGTAGAGGATGATTTTTGCTGCCAAAGACATTGCGAAGGCTTTGTCGTCTGTGTTGTCATCCAGACGTGAGAAGATGTCCGTCCAGTTGTGCCATTCAATTTCTCCTAACAGTGTTTGCGGGCCATGCCCCTCCAATAACTTGAGACTATTTAAGCACAGCAAGGCAACAAGTTAAGTGGGATCATATGTAGCTTGAAAGTTCATGTCCAGAATTGTCAGAATTAGTGTCACAAGAATGCGCAACAGTACTTGTCAATCCAAGTAGCGAAACAAGTCCGAAAATTCAAGAAAGATCTCATCTGCCTTTCCTGAACATAGCTCCGCCAAATGGCTCCCAGCTGGTGAAAGACTCTGTGCTTTGACGGCAGTTCCAGCAGCAGTGCTCTTGAGGAAATAACTCAAGTGCATCACAGGACCTCTGGTTTTGTGCATAATGCAAATGGTTGTTTCAAAAAGCTTGTCCTCCAGTGGCTTCAAGGCATGCGTCCTCCACTTGCCCATCTTGATTTGGTACTCCTTCACAGCCTCTACAGCCAAAGTGTCCGGATTCAGGTCCTTCGTCATGTCGTTTTCTGGCAGCTGTTTTGTCTTGGGCCTATTCTTCTTTGATCCCTTCTCAGCAAGCACCATCCCCAAAATATGTGCCAACTTAGCACACGTAGCATTCAAAACCCTTGCTTCAGTCTCATGGATGCTTCCCCATCTTGTGCTGCAGCATCTTGGAAAGAGTTTTTTCACACAATGGGCAGCTTCACTCGCCCCATAGTGTGCAGACCAAGTGAGGAAGAGAGACCGCGCAACTGAACGCAAAACATTCGTGAGTATGGCCAGTGAACTGTAGAACTTCCATGATCGCCCAGCAAAATTTGACAGCATGGAATCTACCAATTGTAGACTTCCCATGGTTATCAAATGGTGGGAATGTTCCATGCATGTGTTCTCCAGGAAGAGGACGTTGTCAACGTCCTTTGTCAACACGTTGATCAGCTTCCTGCACGCAATCTCATTTGAGCCGCCGTCAGTGGTACATGTGAACACATGCGCTGTGTTCATTGCTTGAATGCCAGACTTCCTCACTGCACAAATTGCAAATAATGAAATGACAATACCCAAATCAAACAAAAACACTTGGGTTGCTCTAGCCATTTTCTTTTCCTGTGTATTCAATGGTGTCACTCACAAAATGCAAATCAAAGACAAGAGTCACAGTCACACTCCACTGCTTAATGGCATCCCAGGATGGGCAGCCCAGTGATTCCAAGGCTTTCAGTGTGAAACCCAATGTCCCAGGCGCTGTCTCATCAACACTTGGAAGCACGTCGGACAGGCGCTTCATGCAAACTCCGTCAGACTCCCAACTAACATCGCAATCCTGACCAGTTGTGCCCAAAAGATACCCAGTGCTAAGTTCCAGTGTGCTTCTCTTGTACCGTTTGTCATTGGTGGCATCTTGCTTGTAACCATAGAAAGACAATAGCCACTCGTTGCGCTCCATCTCACAAATGTGATGCAACAATTGTTGGAAGTGGGTGCGGGAGCATGCTTGCAGTGCTGCAGCCGTTTTTGATTCACATCTTGAAACACTTCTGGGAGCTATGTCTTGGAGGATAACCCTGCCCATGTCATCGCAGCTGATGTTGCTCATGTTTCTTCTCACCTTACTAAGAGGGGCAATGCTTAGATGCTTAGGAAAAGACAACACAGTTCTAAACACTAATTAGATGCCTGACAAACCCTCTACTCTAGCAGTCTTTGTATTGCAGCCATGTCAACTTAGTTGCTGCTTTGCCTATGGTCCCTGCAGATATTCCCAAAAAATGCAATAATATACAGAAATCACAGAACTACTCACAATTACACGACCCAATTGACTCACTCTGGCAAGTCACAGCAAGACTGATTGCTCCAGCTGGCGTGAACCAGCTACGACTCTTGCCTTGCACATCTCCATCATCAGCGACCCGCGTTACATCCAAAGACTTTGGTTTGCTCTTGTCTTTTGCCAATGACAAGGCATCTTGCAAGTGCTTGATTCTCCTAGCTTGCCTTCGAATTGTTTGTTGGAGAAGTTTCTTTTGTTTCAACACACTCTGAAGTTTCGCGTTCTTGCGTTGCACCATCTTAGTCAAAATAGAAATAGCTGACTCTTTTTTGTGGCTTCTTCTCTTACCTTCTCCATGACTGGCCGACTCTGGCCTTTCTGCCTGAGAGCCTTCGTCAGGCTCAAGCCCACTTCCATCCACACAGGATGGAGCACTTCCACCACCACAATCGGAACTCTTTCTCTGAGAGCTTGGTCTGTTGCTGGCAGCTGGTGACCCCTCATGTAGCTGGTGTCTCTTAGGCATGGCAAACGCGCGGAGGATTCATATATGCAACAGTCACATCATTCAACACAAATATTGGTCTATGTAGTCGTCGTGCCCACAACATTTTACACAAAATCAATGCGTTTCAACTTCACACAATGATTTACCTATGTTCAAAAACAGTGTAATTTGTCCAAATGTTGCTTGCGTTGCAAACATTGTCAAACCCGAACATGCTTTATTGAGGAATGGCACTGAGCACGAACGCACAAACTCCTGCCAGCTCAAATGATCTAATCCCCAAACTTCCAATAACTGTCAGATCTGGTGAACTACACGCCAGTCACATTCTTTGTCGGATGCCAGGAATGAATGCCAAGTTCTCGTTTCCAAACAACCTTCATTACATATTTTTTGTTTTCAACACAACCTGTCTTACAGCCATAAAATGCAACTACAATTGAATCACGACCAGTGGTTGTTCAATCA
>CAXIVM010002044.1:0-16810 GCA_964035705.1 Porites rus | reverse complement strand
TAGAGTCCAGAGAGAGCCCAGCACCAGTCTTCTGACACTCCTTGAGCAGCAAGTGGGCAGTGACTGCTCCTTCAGGGCAGGGCTGCTATGCTGCACACCTTCTGTGCACGAGCCAACATGGAGGCTGGGCCCGGGACCTTCGGAGGGGGCTTAAGCCCCCCCTTAAGCCCCTACGAAGGTCCCTCCCCTTCCCCCCCCCGCCGAAGGTGCCGAAGCTTCCCCTTAAGCCCCCCTCAGAAGCCAAGCAATCAAAGCCAAAAAAAGACCCTCTTTCACCCAAGCTGCACCAGTTCTTGCGCATCATCACGTTGGTCGGCACCACTGGTGGTGAGCCAAGCCCGAAGATCCTCTAAGCACCACCTTAAGCCCCCCTTAAGCCCCCCCTTCAAGCCCCCCCTTAAGCCCCCCCTTCAAGCCCCCCTTAAGCCCCCCTTAAGCCACCCTTAAGCCCCCCTCAAGCCCCCTTCGAAGGGGGTTTAAGCCCCCCCTTAAGCCCCTACGAAGGTCCCCTGGGCCCAGTTCCCTGTCCCAGTTCCCTGTCCCCAGTTCCCTGTCCCAAGTTGCCTGTCCCAGTTCTCTGTCCCAAGTTCCCTGTCCCCAGTTCCCTGTTCCCAGTTCCCTGCCCCCAATTCCCTGTCCCCAGTTCCCTGTCCCCACTTCCCTGTCCCCAGTTCCCTGCCCCCGGTTCCCTGTCCCAGTTCCCTCCCCCCAGTTCCCAGTTCCCTGTCGCAAGTTGCCTGTCCCAGTTCCCTGGCCCAAGTTCCCTGTCCCAGTTCCCTGTTCCCAGTTCCCTGCCCCCAGTTCCCTGTCCCCACTTCCCTGTCCCCACTTCCCTGTCCCCAGTTCCTGTCCCCAGTTTGCTGCCCCCAGTTCCCTGCCCCCAGTTCCCTGTGCCAAGCCCCCTGTCCCCCACTTCCTTGCCAACAGTTCCTTGTACGGAGTCCACTGTGTTAACGCCCAAATTGCGACCAGATAGCCTCGGACGGGCATCCACAAAACATTATTTTACGGAGATCAACTTCAAAAAAAAAAACTTATGGCCACAAAAAATGCAAAATTCAATGGTGCTCTATCATCCCCGTTCAGATTTGCATGTTCGACCTAGGATAGGTCATTCTGTGCTACAAAGCAGTTTCCCCAAGATAGGGGACTACAGAATGCATGCCCCGCAAGTCCTTTTTACTACTAAATGACCGACCCTTGGCCATTAAATTACAGAATGCCTGACCCATTGGCCAAGTTCTCGATATCCTGGATGTAAAAAAAAGGGGTGTATCACTACAAAATGACAGTCCCAAAGATCAGATTTCCATGGACGCGATGTTCAAAAACAGACGCCTGAGTTTGTAGGCCACATCATTCTGTAACAAAGCTTCACTGAAGCCAATTTTTTGCCAAGCAGGCAGCACTCAAGAAGCTCTTCCATTACAAAATGCACAAATCTGAAGATACTCTGACATAGCCATTGAAAAGGGCCATATTAAATGGTCTGACATAGCCATTGAATTGGTCTGACATAGCAATGCTCAACCGTTACAAAATGAAGACTCCCAAATCGCCAATCCCCTTGGTCATAAAATATGTCTGACCATGTAAATCCTTTACAAAATGGAGAGGCCATAGGCGTCCAACTGTCGACAGGTTAAAATCCTTACAAAATGCAACCACGCTATACATCAACAAAACGCATACGTTATGAATCCTATAGGTCCACCCAATTGGTAATGGAAATGTTAACGAGGATGCTCTATCAATGTACGCCGGCAGGTGCACAAAAATGCGAGAACACCGTGCACGAATTCGTCCACTTCGTGATGTAAAGAACAGTGTTTGTTGAAGTCCGCCGTCGTGACCTCTCAAAAACCAATGGTTGTCCAGGAACCTCTAGTAGCATCCTTGCTCCCAATAGCAATGGCCTCCAACCATCTGCATATCTTGCGATAGCTTAATTGACACAAACAAATAGATCAAGAATCTGTTGATGGATAACTCCCCCCAGTTCAGGTGGAAATTTCTGCACGCCCAGTGCGTTCCTCGTAGGAACGTAAAAAATTGGCATCCAAAAGATCACAACAAACAGGTTCAAATGCGAGAATCGTCCTGACACAGATTGGCCTGATACGCGGCTGGATGCCAAAAACCAAGAAGTCCAAAAAAAAACATAAGAGCGACATTTCTGCTCGCTCGGTGCGTTTCACCACCCCGCCATCAGGCAAGAACATGACGAAAGGTTCGACGCAAACGGGCAGGCAACGTGCTGCCAGAGGCCACAATACTGGCTCGCCCAAGGGACGCGAACCCTCGTACAACCCCAGATGCTCCCCAAAATAATATCGTCTAGGTATTTTTCGTCCGCCCTGCCCCCCCATGCTTAGTAATCAAACTCAGATGCTCCATCGGCAACCTTTGGACAGTGAAAGCTTTGATACCATCACCTGCTCACATCCAGGTTGCCAGTCAGTCGAAATGACACTAGGACCAAAAACAACCCCAAGTCATCAAAAACAAAATTCTTCCAACAATCCCAAAGTTGGCTCACTTAACTCTCTGCAATCTTTTCGCACGCGTAGGGAACCGTTATCGCAGGAATGCCAAGGGTCAGTTCTAAAAATCAAGATTTCTGAGGAAACCGGTGGATCTCTTGATGGGAATTTTGTCATCCAACTTGAATTGGTGAGACCAAAATCTCAGAGCATAGATGAATTCCTGCAAAAGGCCTGCTGAATTAAGCAGACGAAACAACCGACATCATCCGCAGCACTCTTCACAATGCCGGCGAGCCTTAGTCTGGTAGGAACTGGGCACTCCAGCAAGGAAATGCTGCTCCTAATGGCAAAAAGTGCAATGGAGGCACCTGAATGCGCACGCACGTGGAGGAGCTGAATATTTACGGCGTTTTCCAGCCGTTGACAAAAAGCCTGAAAGGGGAGGGGGGGCCCGGCCTCTAAAATGAAATGTCGGAGGACAATTCTCAGTGAGATAGGCCTCCACTCTGGCTATAATTCATTTTTGCTAAAGCACAATGGGAAACTCAGGTAGCGCAACCGCTACCTTTCTTTTTAAAAGCTCCCGCCGAAGACAACGAAGGTTCCCATGTAGCATCAAAACAAACTCTTTATTCTTGCTGCATGGGGGGGGCTGCGCGCCCCCCCAACCCCCGCGCCACGAAATCTGCACTTCTCGCGCCATTCCCTGCACCTGCCACGAAATGCTTTCTTTTAAAGACTCCTCCCGAATACCACGAAGGTTCCCACGAGTAGACTTTAGGCTTAAAGATTTCTGAACCTAACGGGTGCTCAATTTTTTTGGGTGAGCCAACAGCCTCACGCCAAAACCAACCTATATTCGAACCACTCCGGTACCGAAAACCTTCAGCCCTCCTTTGTACCCCCCCTTCTTGAGCCCCCCTCCGTACGCCCCCTAGGACCGAAGATGAAAAAATGTTTTTTGTTTTACATCCCTGTCCCAAGTTCCCTGTCCCCAGTTCCCTGTCCCAGTTCCCTGCCCCCAGTTCCCTGTCCCAAGTCCCCTGTCCCCAGTTCCCTCTCCGCAGGTCCCTGTCCCCAAACCACATCTCTCCAGTTCCTTTTCCTAATTCCCTTCCCCCAGTTGCCCCCCCCCGTTCCCTGCCAACAATTTCTTGTCCCATCAGTTTTCCTTCCCCCCCTCGTGCTGCCAGAGGCCACAATAATGGCTCGCCCAAGGGACGCGAACCCTCGTACAACCCCAGATGCTCTCCAAAATAATATCGTTTAGGTATTTTTCGTCCGCCCTGCCCCCCCCCCCGCTTAGTAATCAAACTCAGATGCTCCATCGGCAACCTTTGGACAGTGAAAGCTTTGATGCCATCACCTGCTCACATCCAGGTTGCCAGTCAGTCGAAATGACACTAGGACCAAAAACAACCCCAAGTCATCAAAAACAAAATTCTTCCAACAATCCCAAAGTTGGCTCACTTAACTCTCTGCAATCTTTTCGCACGCGTAGGGAACCGTTATCGCAGGAATGCCAAGGGTCAGTTCTAAAAATCAAGATTTCTGAGGAAACCGGTGGATCTCTTGATGGGAATTTTGTCATCCAACTTGAATTGGTGAGACCAAAATCTCAGAGCATAGACGAATTCCTGCGAAAGGCCTGCTGAATTAAGCAGACGAAACAACCGACATCATCCGCAGCACTCTTCACAATGCCGGCGAGCCTTAGTCTGGTAGGAACTGGGCACTCCAGCAAGGAAATGCTGCTCCCAATGGCAAAAAGTGCAATGGAGGCACCTGAATGTGCACGCACGTGGAGGAGCTGAATATTTACAGCGTTTTCTAGCCGTTGACAAAAGCCTGAAAGGGGAGAGGGGGGGCCCGGCCTGTAAAATGAAATGTTGGAGGGCAATTCTCAGTGAGATAGGCCTCCACTCTGGCTATAATTCATTTTTGCTCCTTTCTTTTTAAAGGCTCCCACCGAAGACAACGAAGGATCCCATGTAGCATCAAAACAAACTCTTTATTTTTGCTGCATGGGGATACGCTGCGCCCCCCCAACCCCTCGCACCATTCCCTGCACCTGCCACGAAATGCTTTCTTTTAAAGACTCCTCCCGAATACCACGAAGGTTCCCACGAGTAGACTTTAGGCTTAAAGATTTCTGAACCTAACGGGTGCTCAATTTTTTTGGTGAGCCAACAGCCTCACGCCGAAACCAACCTATATTCGAACCACTCCGGTACCGAACACCTTCCGCCCTCCTTTGTACCCTGTCCCCAGTTTGCTGCCCCCAGTTCCCTGCCCCCAGTTCCCTGTCCCAAGTCCCCTGTCCCCAGTTCCCTCTCCGCAGGCCCCAGTTCCCTGCGCCAAGCCCCCTGTCCCCCACTTCCTTGCCAACAGTTCCTTGTACGGAGTCCACTGTGTTAACGCCCAAATTGCGACCAGATAGCCTCGGACGGGCATCCACAAAACGTTAATTCACGGAGATCAACTCCAAAAAAAGGAGTCTTATGGCCACATTGTAATAAGCTCCCAAAAACAATCGATATTCCAATGGCTTAGGTCCGGTTCTCCACCAAAAAATGCAAAATTCAATGGCGCTCTATCAATGTACGCCGGCAGGTTCACAAAAATGCGAGAACACCGTGCATGAATTCGTCCACTTCGTGATGTAAAAAACAGTGTTTGTTGAAGTCCGCCATCGTGACCTCGCAAAAACCTATGGTTGTCCAGGAACCCCTAGTAGCATCCTTGCTCCCAATAGCAATGGCCTCCAACCATCTGCATATTTTGCGATAGCTTAATTGACACAAACAAATAGATCAAGAATCTGTTGATGGATAACTCCCCCAGTTCAGGTCGAAATTTCTGCACGCTCAGTGGGTTCCTTGTAGGAACGTACAAATTTGGAATCCAAGAGATCATCACAAACAGGTTCAAATGCGAGAATCGTCCTGACACAGATTGGCCTAATACGCGGCTGGATACCAAAAACCAAGAAGTCAAAAAAAAACAATACGGCCAGGCAACGTGCTGCCAGAGGCCACAATGCTGACTCGCCCAAGGGACGCGAACCCCCGTGCAACCCCAGATGCTCCCCAAAATAATATCGTTTTAAGTACTTTTCGTCCGCCCTGCCCCCCCCCCGCTTAGTAATCAAACTCAGATGCTCCACCCCTCGACACCTACTCCAGCGCTACTATCGACAAGGGTACCCGGCTGGCCTCACTAACAAAACGGACCTGCCTTATGCCCTTCCGTGGCATAATGCCATCTCGGATGCTGAGGGGCAGCACAGGGTCGGATGGTTCTGTCATTCACGGTACTTGCATGACATGGAGGCCATGTATACTGAGCGCACAGGGTCGAGGTTCGATATCTTCTATCGAACAATGGACCTCACTAACCCCATCAAAGCTCTTCAATACGATCAGACAGAAGCCGAACAAGCCGAGCAAGCCAATGCATCAGCTGAGCAAACAAAAGTAGGAACGAGCACCCCCTCAGGCCCTCGCCCTGCTGGCAGGCCCACAACAGCCAGCGCTGACTCGCAGAGTACGGACAGACAGGCAAACGTGGCTGCCATTGGCTCAAACCGGTGCTAGTAACCACACTGTAGGGCTTGCTGCTTTGCAGGTATCTGCCACTGCCCACTGAGGTTAGTCACCTTGGCAGGCAAAGAAATCGAAGCTATAGTACCTATTAGCGTTTACCATCATTGGGAAATGCTAGAAGATTACTTGGTGGAGCTGCTAGCCAGAAGCTTTGACCTTGACACCTTTGGCTGTGAGTTGAAGCTCATGATAGCAGAAGATACCCACAGTCCCCTCAGCGACCCTATCCATGAGGAGCTCTGGGAGGATAAGGAATTTCAATTGGTCTCATCCAAAAAAGCTTCAGAAGGGTGAGCTCGAAGGAGCAGATCCGTAGAGAAGAGTATGAAGATCACCCTAAAGCCATATGGGTCCCTGCAAGTAGAACTAGGCTATCACACCATAGAGAGACAGGCGTGGCGTTACTGCCACACCCTCACCATTGTCAAACTGCCTAGCTCTGTGGTTACAATCGCGAATGCTGCTTTCCAAGGTTGCTACGCGTTAACCACAGTGGTGATGCCCGGGCGCTTATCCCTAGGAGCCAGACTCTTCGCAGAATGCTGTGCCCTCGAGCAGGTAGGGGCGCTCACAGAACACTCCTGCCGGCTGGCCAGGGGAGCTACCATTTCTCCCTATGCGTTTGAAGGCTGTGAGAAACTTACGCAGATAGGTCCCCTGGACTAAAGCCGTCACTGATATGCGGGTTATGTCGTCCTCCCCTGAAGGCTTGCCAACGGGATGCTTCTATTCGGCCGGCATACAAGTGATCAACATGCCGCAATCAACTGAGTTTATCGGGCACAATGCCTTTGCACAATGCCAGCAATTGACTGAAGTTGACCTTTCGCAGACACGAGTGGACATTGTACATGCGCACACAGTAATACAGCTCCATGTCCCCATCAGCATCTACCATACTAGGGATATGCTAGAGGAATACCTGATTGAGCATCTGCCATGCATCAGCTCCATCGAGACGTTTGGGTGTGAACTCACCTTGCTCAATACGGATACGCAGGTGGTGCTTCAAGATCCTGTGCAGGAGGAACTCTGGAATACCAATCATTTCAGCTTGATTGTGCACGAGTGCTTTCGGAGTTTAGAGAATAATAAGCCGCTGCAAGGGCTTAATTATGAAGACTGTCCGAAGGCGATTCGTGTCCCTGTCTCTGACTCCGGTATTCTTGAAGCTAAAGCCTTCCACTCGACCACGCGAGTCCGCCATGCCCGACTGGATGCTGGCTTTACTGCGATAGGCCCGCAAGGGTGGCGGTATTGCCACTCCTTGAGGATTGTTAAGCTGCCGGATACGGTCGTGATGTTGGGTTACGCAGCCTTCCAAGGCTGTTACTCCCTACAGGTAGCTGAAATGCCGGGGTGTGTGGAGTTTGGTGTCCGAGTATTTGCTGAGTGCTGTGCGCTAGAGAGCGTGGGCATTATAGTTGATGGAGGTTGCCATCTGGCAATAGGTGCCATTGTCAGCCAATATGCCTTCGAGGAATGTGATAAGCTAGCGCATCTATCCCTGCCTCATGTACGAGCAGTTGTTGATACACACTCACATCCCCGCAGGCAGGACTCCCTCAGGGGTGCTTTTTTGCAAGCGGAATCCAGCAAGTAGAACTCGGAGAAGACACATACCACATGGACCACAGATCCCTAGAAAATTGCAAAAAGCTTACCCGAGTCGACCTCAGCAACACAGGCATTCACATACTCCATATGCACACCTTTGCGCAGTGCCACAGCTTAGTGATGATCTTGCTGCCGAACTGCCTGAGCGAAATTAGAGCAGAAGTGTTTGTAGGGTGCAAGGCCTTAGAAAGGCTGACTCTTCGGGACAGCACTCGCCATCTAGGATACAGCCTTTGGGGATTGTACAGAACTCTCCTCCCTAGAGTACGAATGGTGCAAGCAGAAAGTATGGAGGCATCCATATGCGGCTGACAACGCCTTTGAAGGGTGCCTCAAATTGACCACTTTCAATGGCTCCATCGCATTCCAGCCAAGGACAGCGATTCGATTGCCCCGTGTCATTAACAGAGAAGTAACACCATCCACAACTCCTAGAGTAGTGAGAGACAAGCGAGCATGGACGGTGCACAAGCAACTGCCCCTCTGCACTGTGAGGCTCAAGCCTCAGTAGCTAGCACAGGCACAGGGTATACGGCCATGCACAGTGACATGGAGTCACAAACGAGCTCACTGGTCAGTCACGAACGACAGCTGGTGGCCTACCTGCAGCTAACGTCTCTCTCAGGAGAAGACTTTCAAATCACAGTCGATCTCCAAGAATTTGATCACTTTAATGAGTTTGAAACTGCAGTATTAGAGCAGCTCCCCACAATAGGAGGCACCAGTACATTGGTTGTGAACTCACCTTTGTTAGACAAGACACTGGGCAGCTCCTGAGCAGTCCAGTGTGGGACACCCTCAGAGATTGCAACCAATTTCAAATGGTCGACGCCAATGCTGTCAGCGCGCAGAGCACAAAGGTCAGATGCGGCAGAATGCCAAAACAATCCGAGCGCCTGTCACCAGATCAGGGCAGGTGATCTCCCACGCCTTCACACATTCGAGCGGCCTTAGACAC
The DNA here is from genome assembly GCA_964035705.1 of Porites rus. NCBI lineage: Eukaryota > Metazoa > Cnidaria > Anthozoa > Scleractinia > Poritidae > Porites > Porites rus. The sequence continues at coordinate 8,144 of CAXIVM010002044.1, read as the reverse complement.
CGACAAGTCGAAACAGGCATCCACACCATTGGAGAAGCTGCCTGGCAGCTGTACTAGACTCCCAATTGTACACTTGCCCAGCTCAGTGCGAAACCTGAAAGATGGGGCCTTTCGTTGTTGCTACAATCCCATACGGTTGTCGCTCCGGGGTGCAGAGACTTTGGGTGCGCTTTTGAGTGGTGTTACGCGCTCGCCTGGGTTGGAGACCCAAATAGCAGTAGTAACCAGCTAGCACCACAAGCAAGACTCAACGTTCGAGCCTTCGAGCAACGCACCTTGAGAACGATTGATATGGAAAGGGCAGGGTATGATCCGCGAGACCCGCATCGGGTCTCCAGAAGGTTGCTTCCTTGGGGCAGGGATAGAACGGATTGATCTCCCAGCAGATTTCAGCTGGCTGGAACCTACTGCCTTTGAGCGCTGCGACAGACTGCGGAAAGTAGACATCTCTCGACCTAGAATTCAGGAAAGTCGGGGGCACTTTCACACAGTGTCCCTGCCTGCAGTGCCTAAAGCTGACATTGGGCGGGAAGCTTTCCTGAAGTGTAGCGCGCTCGAAATCATACATACTCCACCTAATTTGCTGTACATCAATAAGAGAGCCTTTGCAGGCTGCACGGAGACTCCTGCGAGCTGGCAAGTCTGGGAGGTTAGCAGCATGTGTATTTTCTTGGCAGGAAAGTAAAATGACTGGAAGAGCATAAGACAAGGCCGGGCACCAACTCTGAGGCCCCCACATGATTCGCTAGGCCAAACCTATCCTCCAGTTAGCTACTCAGCTCCAAAGCCTTCGGCTCTTCGTTCTCCCTGTTATCAATCCTCCGACCCCACACCGTGGGGTCAGGGCGTGACTGTTGACGTTAGCCTCAGCCTCAAGCCTTAGCCTTAGCCTTAGGCCCTGGTCCTTAGCCTTTGACCCAGTCCTCAGCCTCAGACCTAGACCTTAGACCTTACCTCTCCCACCCCCGGACCCTTGTTACAGTGACGAAATCCGGTCGAATTTCTCAGGAAAGCGACCTGGATTGTCCAAGAATCTGCCATCCCCAATTGATTTGCATCTTGGGGCACCCTCTCGACCCGCGCGGGAAAATAAGCAAGGTCCAAAATGGTCCTGGGCTCGAATCCCGGGCTGGTCGCGGCATGGTCCCGGCCAATGCCCTTGTTTTTTTTTCGTAGATTTTGTCACGTTTTCTGTTGGTTGATGAGATTTTCAAAGGCTTTTCTGGCATTTTCCTAGGAATGCTCTAGGCTTTGTCTAGATTTTGTTATGTTTTCGGCTGGAGGCTTTTCCAAGAATTCGCTTCCCAGATTTACCCCAAAAATTAGTAACCTTCTGGTCCCGGCCAATGCCCTTGTTTTTTTCGTAGATTTTGTCACGTTTTCTGTTGGTTTATGAGATTTTCAAAGGCTTTTCTGGCATTTTCCTAGGAATGCTCTAGGCTTTGCCTAGATTTTGTTATGTTTTCGGCTGGAGGCTTTTCCAAGAATTTTCTAGCGCTTCCTCTTGTTTTTAGGTTCCCAGATTTCACCCAAAAATTGGTAACCTTTTGCTAACCTATGGAACTTTCAAAGGCTTTTCTAGCATTTCCTAGGAATGCTCGATCGATTCAGCCCAAGTCCGGGCGCCGATACTTGTGGCACTTGTTGAATGTACCCAGACCGATGGTAAATCTGGGAGGTACCCCAAAAGTCGACTTTTTGGGTACCTGCTTTGGTGGTGATGGGTTGGGTCAGTGGGAGAAACCGATCGATTCAGCACAAGTCCGGGCGCCGAGTCGACTTTTTGGCTACCTGCTTTGGTGGCAACAGGTTGGGTCGCCGGGAGAAACCGATCTCCTGTGGGGAGAAGGGTTCAGCATCACCGGGCTCATGCAAGCGATGACGTCCGATGGTAAATCTGGGAGGTACCCAAAAAGTCGACTTTTTTGGTACCTGCTTTGGTGGTGATGGGGTAAATCTGGGAGGTACCCAAATTTTGGGTACTTGCTTTGGTCATGATGGGTTGGGTCATCGCGAGAAACCGATCGATTCAGCACATGTGAGGGCGCTGAGGTGACTTTTTGGGTACGTGCTTTGGTGATGATGGGTTGGGTCAGGGTCATCGGGTTCATGCAAGCAATAACGTCTGATGGTAAATCTGGGAGGTACCCAAAAAGTCGACTTTTTGGTGATGGGTTGGGTCATCGCGAAAAACCGATCGATTCAGCAGATGTCCGGGCGCTGAGGTGACTTTTTGGGCACGTGCTTTGGTGATAATGGGTTGGGTCATCGGGAGAAACCGATCAATTCGATCACTCAAGAGCATAGGCATGCCCAGAGCCAAGGGCACCAGTCCGGGCAGATCTCCACACTCGCGATCGTGTCGCTGCAGAAATTCGACCTTTCTCTGCGCTAAATGGGGGTCTGTTGCCAGAAGTTCCAAAGGGATCTGATCTTGCGCAAAGTTCCAGAGCAGCTGGAGTCCGCGCTTGGCGGCGAAGGCTTGCGCACGGTGCTTGTTGATCTCTGCGCGCGCGTCGTTGTTGGGGACAATGACTCGGGTGAACTCATGCTCATCGGACTCCAATATGCGCGCTCCTACAACGACACGGCGCTTCTTTCCATGTGAGTATCTGCAACTTGCTCGCCGCGACGGCACAGCCACTAGATGTCCAGTAGACACCGTTGAGGACATCTAGAAACATGGTTGAGCTTATGGTTTCACTCTGGGAACCCAAAAAGACAATACAGGAGCCTAGCAAAGCTCAGACAATCCAGATAGCCTAGCCTACAATACACAACCGGATCACAACAACTGTGGCGAAAAAAGCCACCGAAAGTGTCGGACAGAGAACAGGACGCTGCTCTCGGCTCTCCTGCAGCGCCAGGAGGTATGACGCGCACGCGTGCCTCCCCTTCTCGGTGGCAAACGTAGCATTCCATCTGTCGCTTCTGCTCCCATGGAGTTTTCTCCCCCATTTCCTTCCATCGCTGTGGCAGCGTTTGACATTCTCGCTCGCCACAAGATGCACGACCATGGAGCCAGGACCCCAGAACAGTAGTGGCATCTCCGTGGAGGAATGCATGGGTATTCGGTGTCAGCTCCTGCACGCGGAATTCTTCCAGAACCTGCACCAGGAAAGAGTGTGTCGTGTGTAGACTTCTTGTCAAACCACGCGCAACTTCTTTGAAGCTAGCATGGTTGCATCTTATCCCTTCCCCACCGTATAGCTTCAGGTTTTGAGTTCTAGCGTTGCTCTGCCTTTCCCCTGCAGTCGTATGCTCTAAGCGTTGTCTCGATTTTGTGACGTTGTCGGCTGGGTGTTTTTCCGAGAGTGATCTAGCGCTTCCTCTTGTTTTTAGGTTCCCAATTTCCCTGCTCCAAATTGTTAACCTTTTGCTCACCTATTGAATGCCAGTGTTCCCGGCCAATGCCCGTGATATTTCCTAGGAATGCTCTTGGCCTTGTTCAGATTTGGTGGAACTGCTCCAGGCTTTGTTTCTCGGGCAGGATGCTTTTCCAAGAACTAGGTTTTAGGTTCCCAGATTTTCCCCAAAACTTCTTCACCTGTTGCTAACCTCTTTTTGCGCCAGTGTTCCCAGCAAATGCCCGTGATTTTTCCTCGGACTGCTCTTGTTTAGCTTTTGTGGGCATGCTCATGCTTTCCCAAGAATCTCCTGGCACTTCCTCTTGTTTTTAGGTTCCCAAATTGTTTCAGAAATGCCTGACCTTTTGCGAACTCATTCTATGCCAGTGTTCTCGGCCCAGGCCATGGATTTGTCCGAGGAAGGCTCTTGGCTTTGATTAGATTTTGTTGCGTTGTCGCCGCCTTCAACTAACACTGGAGGCAGTTGCTCAAGGGCTTTATGACAATGATTAAGGAAAGGGTTGCTGGCAAGGATATCAGCCTGGGCAAAAGCACCTTGCGCAAGTCTCCAAAGCGCACATCCAGGTTCTTGGAAAGCAAAAAAGAAGGGTGCTTCTCCAAACCATGTGCGCGATCCTTTCTGAATAGCCAGTCCGACTACACTTTCGACAACTTTTGTGAAAAGAGTTGCTGTTTCTTGGAGGCTGGGATCGTCTCGCTCTCCCTGCCACCAGACTTCACGTGGATGGGACCTGCGGCCTGTGAGCGCTGCGCGCGGCTCCAGTTAGTCGATCTCTCCCGGACAGAAATAAGTGAGATTATGGGGTCCACCTTTGCACACTGCTCGCATTTGCAACAGCTCAATCTTTCCAACAAACTACGAAGGATTGGACGAGAAGCTTTTCTGAAATGCACTTCGCTGCGCGAGGTGCACACCCCGCCAACTTTGCTGTATATTGCTCGACGAGCTTTTGCGGGCTGCATGCAACTTTGCACATTCCACAAACCGGAAAGAGAACGACATGGAGGGGGCCATACGCTGAGGCCAATGCCTTTGACAAATGTGGACATTTTGACATACCAAAGTGGATCCACCTCCTCCCGCCGAACACAAATAGCGGTTGTGACATGTGGGCTGATGACTTCTGTGAGGAGCTGCGCAAGGACCTGCATTAGCTTTGCCAAGCTTTGCTAAGAGCTGAGGCTTGCACCCATGTTCAGGTCCTGCCCAGAGCATGAACATGCCAACTAGTCGGCTGTACAGTGACACTGAGTGGCTAGACAGTGCCCAGGCTGCCACCCTAGTGGTAGTCCTGGATGAGTACAAAAAGTACAGGCTGTACGGCGCGCAGGACATAGGATAACGGTGTTTCACCTTGTTTCACGTAGTTCATGGGGCCAGCACGTTTCATGAATGCACAAAGGAGGCGCACCAGCAAGGCGCCGATGAGAGCTCAACTCCCATTGTGAGAGCGCCAGTCGACTGCCCAACTCGGCTCTTGGTGAGCTTTGGAAAAATTTGCCTTTCTGTGACTCCCTTTGGCAAAGCTGTTTTTGGAGTCACCGTCGCATCGTGGATGGGCACCTTTGTTGCTCCCCCTCCCTCTGTGCGGGGGGGGATTCGGGCCTGCCTTCGCCATGCTTGCTTGCACCTCCACTTTCTCGACTACATGGCTCCGCTGGCTCTTCCTTTCGACGATTTGCAATTATCGATTGCTGATCCAGCTGTTTTCCCTGAGTCGGAATGTCTCGCATGGTCCACACCTCTCTGGAACTTTGTAAGCATGATAGCGGAATGCTGGCTGCCCTTGATTGCCTTCCATGCCAATCTGCAACCTAGATCTGGCAGTCTCTCCGACTGTGCAACAAAGCCCCCCATTTGAAACATGGTGGTCGATTCCATAGCCCACCGTATGAAGAATGCAAATGATCTTGTCAGCCGCGGGGCAGTGATTATACCTCGATGGTTAAAAGAGCAGCCATGAACCTGATGATGACGTACTGAGCGCAAGGGATGAATTCATAGCCCCAGGCCTCACACTGTTTCACCGCTTCTTTTGGCTGACTCAGCCATCCTGAGGTATGAACCTGGCCAGCGGTTTTGGTGGGGTTGGCTTGCTGTTTTGTTGTTTTGGGGGCTTTGTTTTTCTGTTTCTGCTCGCTGGCTGGTTCGTTTCTCAATCTTTTACTAGCTTAAGGTGACTTGTGCATAACCTGCGCACGCAGCGCCTCGACTCGTGCAAAAAAAATCTTTGTACAAGATTGGCTGAGTGCTGACTCCCACAGACAAAGAACTGAGGTTCTCACCTGGGTGCCAATCGTCTACAGTTCTACTGCCGCGCGCCAATCTCCGGCCAAGAGCTGAGGCTCACCAAGCTGATAAACATCGGCGCCACTACTATCTTGTCCATGCTGCCGCCGACTCTGTGTGTGACTGGAAGCCGAGTGATAGGGAGCTCCAAATGCTACAGCAGACCCTCCACATCACTTATGTTGAAGAATCTGCGCGATGGATGGGTAGCTGCAAGCATAATTATTTGCACTGGCTCCACTGTCAGCTGCCTCGAGGGAGGGTCCGACTCACTGACCTGAAGCTCAGCCATCCAACTGTTATTCCCAACAGAGACCGTGTGGCTGCCCCCATGCGACTTGCCTCGTGGATCCGATTCGAGACCCTCATGGCAAGCACCGACTGGGAGGGAGCGATTGGAATGCTGGTCTCCAACCTCCACCAATCTGACCAGGAGCTCCTTCGCCTTCTCAAAATGTGCGTAACTGGGCAAACGATAACGTCGATGGAAGAGGCGCAGGCCTTGTTGCTGCGAAACTTTCAAGTAGGCAAAGGCAACAACAGCGAATGCGCCAACTGGCTCACTGAAATGGCCAGAGACATGCTGGCGCCTATTCCCTTTCGAGAATTTTTTGTCATATTCCGCAGCTAACGTTCCTGGAAGGAATTCGAGCACACCAGAACCTGTGGGCGAGCCCTGCGGTTAAACAGCGAGACCTCCAGGTTGACATCACGCCCACAGTGTCGGGTCTCAAAGGCATGCATGAGTACCACATCTCCTTTCCCACGTGGTCCACTGTCGCCGCTTTCTGCCCAGCCCAACTCCAGCACCTCACCTTTGATCAGTTGTTTGGTAAAGGCTCAAATGAAGTCCACATGGGATGCCAGGTCGGCAAAAGTCTACCGACTTGTCCTGCAGAATGGGGAAGGGGTTCATGCTGTACTGGCCATTTTGCTTGCTTTTGCCACGCAAGCTAGGAAGTCGAGACAGAAGGGAGAAGAGGAGCCCTATGACCGAGTCCGCATGCAGTCCCAGATCATGGGATGTGGCTCTTGTCCCATTCCCAGGTGACTTTGCGCCTTTGCCCACCTTAACCGAAACGGGCCTGGCGCATGAAATCGACTGGGAATTTCCCCCCAGCTTGACTATGTCTAGACCCATCCGCTTCCAGCTTATTGCCCTGGCGGAGGTAGGGGACACGGTCACTGCGGATCATCTCATCCAAATGGCCACAATGCCGGCAGAGCACAAGCCAACGGCACTGGGCATTCCTGCCCACTTGCCAGTCCCATACCATTTAGAATGTTCTCGCGCAATGCTACAGAGTCTGCACTCCTTGTTCACGCTGCTAGCCACGGGGATACGCTCACGTATTGTCCGCAGGCAGCTGACTTCGCCAAGGCGCTCAGTACGGCTGCGCGAACGGACAATGGCCACATCGCCTCACTAGCCTCCAGCTTGGCGCTGGCGCTGCGCTCCGAAAGGTCCACACTTGCAGTTGCAGGGGTCTTCGGAGCGGGCAAGACTCGCTCCCTCACATTCCTGCTTGCATGGCTGGCCATCGCGACCCACCTCAAGATAGGTGTCGCGCACAAAGAAAACCCTGCTGGCAGAGCCATTACGAAACTCCTTACCACGTTTGATTTGCAGACGCGCCATCGAGAATATTTTATCCGACCAGTTGGTCGAGAAGAAGTAGAGGCAAACGCTGCCGGAACCGCTTTCGACCTGCCAGCTAGCCAGGCAGCCTCACGCATCCCTAGTTGCCGGGTCGTTATTGCCACCACGGGACTGGTATGGGAACAGAAAGGACAAAGCCACTCCACGCTTAACACACATATGGAGAATGTTGATTTCCTTATTAGCGAAGAAGCCCAACAGGATATGGACCTCAAGTCTGCGTTTGCGCCGGCAGTTCCCAGGCAGCCTTTCTTTCGAGCCATACTAGGCGACCCCAGGCAGAGCCCTGGAGGCGTGGCAGATGATCAGAAAGCCCACATCAATTGGTTTGCGAGCTGCTCATTGCTGGTACATGCCACATGAAGTCCCTGGGTTTTTTAGCAAACTGCTCCACCATTGTCAAGGGTTTGGTCAAGAAGACATTGAACAGGCCACGGAGGCTGTCAGCCGCGTGCCACTGGGGAGCGCCTGGTTTCGACCAGAAGGCGTCGCTGCCACGTCCTCGGCCACGGAGGCTGTCAGCCGCGTGCCACTGGGGAGCGCCTGGTTTCGACCAGAAGGCGTCGCTGCCACGTCCTCCGTCGGAAGTGATCTGGAGTGGGATCAGGGTCGATGGGCCCACAGTGGGAGAAAGTGTATAAAAGAATGAGGACAGAGAGCGGAGGCTATGTCCTTGTGGAGGTAGAGAGAACCTTGAGATCTAGAAGGTCTCAAGTGAAGTGGAAAGCTGGGGATGTAAGATCCTAAGCAAATCCATGCTTCTGTACTGCGACCAGCCAGCCTTGTGAAAAGAGGGTTTCAGCTGAGATTCATTTGCTCTTCAACT
>CAXIVM010002043.1:0-21202 GCA_964035705.1 Porites rus | reverse complement strand
GTTTACATAGATTTGTTCTTAGTAAAAGGACAACAAAAGAATATTATAATTTTCTTTCGCCCCACTGTCTATTGTAAGGCATGCAAATCAAAGCAGGGTGTCTCCGAAGCCGAACCAATCAGAAATACATAAATTCTTAAATATCCAATCGGCTTGCGACAGCCTCCTGATAAATCGCGGCCATAAAAATTGCCAAGCTTTCACATAGAGCCTTTAATCTTCTGAACATCAGTTTCACAGTCATGGCCCGAACCAAACAAACAGCGAGAAAGTCCACCGGAGGAAAAGCGCCTCGTAAACAGCTGGCTACTAAGGCAGCTCGAAAGAGCGCTCCTGCTACTGGTGGCGTGAAAAAACCGCACCGTTACAGGCCAGGAACAGTGGCCCTCAGAGAGATCCGTCGTTATCAGAAGTCCACCGAGTTGCTGATTCGCAAGTTACCGTTTCAGCGTCTTGTTCGAGAAATCGCTCAGGATTTCAAGACCGACTTGCGCTTTCAAAGCTCAGCCGTGCTGGCTCTTCAAGAGGCTAGCGAAGCCTACCTGGTCGGTCTTTTCGAGGACACCAACCTTTGCGCCATTCACGCTAAACGTGTCACCATCATGCCTAAAGATATCCAGTTGGCTCGTAGGATCCGGGGCGAACGTGCATAACAGCTCAGCTCGGTTCTGACAATCTCACAACACAAACGGCTCCTTTAGGAGCCACCACCTGACAATAAAAGTTAATGGCCAATAAACTACTTCTTACCTTGTCTCTACTTGTTTCTTTTTTAGTTACTAGTGAAATGAGACAGACATAATTCTCATACTCTACGCCGTTACAGGTTTTTCGCGATAATACACACAACACAAGTGCTGCACAGGACACAGTAGAGTACTAGTATCTCTAAGCTTACCAAAAAATTAGTGATTGCGCCCAACATCTCCTTATTCGTTCAGTTAATCTCTCTGCCTGTCTTCCTAAGTTGACGTTTACAATCCATCTCATTTTCAAAGAACTTAGCAAACGTCTTAGAGGTTACAGATCTATCGCGATCAGTAGTAACTGATCCCTCTGCGGTCCGCTATAACAACTTAAGAAAAGAGTTGCGCAAGTAACCAACATTAGCTATCGCTGTGGAGACAATAACGAGACATGTCTGCCAAAAGCACCCAGAAGAAAGCTTCTAAACAGCCGGCCGAACACCCTAAGTATGCAGAAATGATCATACAAGCCCTTCACGCCCTGAAAGATCGTAATGGTTCCTCGCGTCAGGCTGTCGACAAGTACGTTAAGAACCATTTCAAAGTGGGAGACAAAGCAAGTCATTTTATTAAAATGGCTCTTAAGAGAGGCGTGGAGAGTGGTCAATTTATCAACACCAAAGGGTCCGGAGCTTCAGGTTCTTTCAAGGTCAACAAAGAAGTACAGAAAGCAAAGGCAACCAAAGACCCGGCGAAGAAGACCAAAACCGCCGATCCAGCCAACAAACCAAAAATAAAGAAGGTCGCCGCGAAAGAAAAGACCGCCCGCAAACCAGCCGAGAAAACCAAGAAATCGCCGGGTAAGAAAGTTTCCAGCAGCAAGAAGAAGACACCTCTCGTGCCAAAGAAGACTGCTACAAAGAAGCCGTTGCCTAAGAAAGCGAAAGAAAGCAAAGCCTCGGTTAAAAAAACAGTCAACAAGAAAGTCAGTGGCAAGTAAAACTCGCCCGCTTATTCAACTACCGGCTCCTTTAGGAGCCACCAAATAAAGTAAAGTCATCACCAATATCACCTCTAGTATGTTGACCTTAGGTCACCGTCACCTATAGCACAGTATTTATTTCTCCTTTGCCGAAACTGATTTCGTTTTTGTTGAGCAGAAGGTTACTTGAACCGCGGCTTAGAGACGCCTTAAAAGAGTAAACAAAAGCCACTCCATAAGATCAGATCAGATCAGATCAGATCAGATAAGATAAATACTTTTTATTCGAAGTGGTCAGTACATGCACCTTAGTCAAGAAACTGGTTATCAGGTATCCGGGTAATGAAAACTACCGTAAACATCAATATTGAATAGTCAGAATCCCTCCCGCTTAACTGATTTGAAGTATTAAAACCCTTACATCCCGGAAAATATATATTTGCAGCCTGGTAAACCGTTCTCTTGTTCTCAAGTGCAGTACCGAAGTGACCTGTTCATGCCTGTAACACTTTTAAGTAACGTTGTTTTACGAATTACGTCAGTTGATTCTCTGGCGTGGTGTAGTGGTCATCGCGCTGGGAAGGAGATCCTGCGGAAACTGTTTGGCTCGGTGCGTGTTGTCACCCAGCAATCGTTTATTTGTTTCTTTTTTTTTTCTTCTTTTCTCCTTGCTTACATAAAAATCATCTTTTAAAACCTTTATCTGTTTTTTGTTGTTGTTGTTGTTGTTGTTTTTTTTTTTTATGTAAAAAGTAAAGTTGAACGGGGAAATAGAGGAATGATTTGTTCGTTTTAATGGGAGCAAGTGTGCGAGCGAGCGAGTGTCGGGGTTTATAATGACGATTGAAAACTCTAAGAAACCGTGTTGAGTGTTGATCATTGCTTTTTTTGACATTTGGTGGCTCCTAAAAGAGCCGTTGTTTAGATCTGGTATTGAAGAATGGTTTTCACTTGCTACTAGTGTACTTCGTGACGGCCTTGGTACCCTCACTGACTGCGTGCTTTGCGAGTTCTCCTGGAAGGAGCAGTCTGATGGCTGTCTGAATCTCGCGGGAGCTGATAGTGGACTTCTTGTTGTAGTGGGCTAGACGGGAGGATTCTGTAGCAATGCGCTCGAAGATATCGTTCACGAAAGAGTTCATGATACCCATTGCTTTGCTGGAGATTCCGGTGTCAGGATGTACCTGCTTTAACACTTTGTAGATGTAGATCGCATAACTCTCCTTCCGTTTCGATCGCCGTTTTTTCGTACTGTCGCCCGACGTGGATTTTGCCTTACCGCCGCTCTTCTTCTCTCCTTTTTTAGCTGCAATCGGTTTAGGTGCCATGGTAAAGAAAGATATCTCTGCCTTTTCGAAATCGAGTTTGCTAATTCGGGATATCACAGTTTCTATTTATGTTGCCAAATTCAATAGGATCAATTAATATGCGGATCGCAAGTTCTCGTCGGTGATTGGTGTTTTGTTTTTCTCGGTGTAAACAATGGAGCGTGCCGCCAATCGACACAAAGAGAACAATTGCAAGGCTAGAATTTCTTTTTATGAGCCAATGTTAGACTTTTGATTGGTGCAATCTGATCCACGAAACGCAGTCCGCGCGTGATAAATTATGGCGGCCGAAGTTATGTCTTGGAAAACAGTCTCCTGAAACTTAAACTGAAACTTAATATACGAGTTAGTCGACAAAATGACCGGACGAGGAAAAGGTAAAGCCCAGGGCACCAAGTCAAAGACTCGTTCTTCCAGGGCAGGACTACAATTTCCTGTTGGTCGCATCCATCGCCTTCTTCGTAAAGGCAACTACGCTGAACGCGTCGGAGCCGGTGCTCCCGTGTACTTGGCTGCCGTACTTGAGTATCTGAGTGCTGAGATCCTCGAGTTAGCAGGAAACGCAGCACGCGACAACAAGAAGTCAAGAATCATTCCTCGTCACCTCCAGTTGGCTGTGCGAAATGACGAAGAATTAAACAAACTCCTTGCCGGTGTCACCATCGCTCAAGGCGGTGTTCTTCCCAACATTCAGGCAGTATTACTACCTAAAAAGACAGAGAAGAAACAACACTAAGCGACGGCAACAACCATAAATACAAACGGCTCTTTTAGGAGCCACCAAGTCTAGAATAAAGTCATGACCAATCACGATATAAATTTGTAATCTACCCCCCAAATAGTATTCGCCGTCTCAGTTTGGGATTAATAACTGGATGGATACTTAGCCGCAAATAATTATGTCTCGCGGAAACTTGCTATTTCTACTTGTTTTTGCATGGTTCCATGTTCCTAGTTTTGTTCATAAATGCGTATACCAAAGCATATTTAGCGTTATTTCGGCTATAGCATGTAAGAAAGAAACAACAGCAACCACAACATTGCTTGAAACTGAAACCAGTCTTAGGTCAGTTTAGCTCGGTGTAACATGAATTTAAAGACTGATGTGATTATATCATGAAAGTTGAAATTGCGTTTGCTTTTTATGCAGGTTTCATTCGCGCTGTTTCCAACAGGTTTTTATACGAACTTCGAGGTACATACCAAGCGACAATCGAACAACTTTCTGATCTTTTTAAACGAGTACACAATTCATCGCATTCCTAGCAACCGGGAACAAACATTGCTGCTACTACTGAGCTTGAAATATTGTTTTCTTTGCGTCAAAATTACAAGAGATCGTCGTGATTTCATTCAGTACATAAGCTGTTTACGTAAAATAAACAGACACAGTTATAAACCGTCGTCGGTAACGACACAAACCAGCTTGCTCTCTTAATTCTGCGACAACAACAACGTACAGCAACAGTTTATTCACTAACTAAAGACAAAAGCTTTACAGTATTGTACGCCCCGCAAAGAGCTATGAGGCTAATCTAGACGGGAAAAAATAATTTCCCTTTATAAGTAACGACTGCGCTGCTGTAAAGTCACAAAAAAAGAAAAAACTCGCGTGGACGCACCCAGTAAATAAAGCGCTGAATCGATTTCAGGTGTATGTTGTCTTGTTCATATGTGTATAAACCTTCGGCAATGATCGTAATGAAAACAAATTCTCTTATCACGTATTTGGTCAGAGCTTTTCATACATTTGTTGGCTCCTAAAAGAGCCGTTGGTTTAAGTGTTGATCAGGGATCACAGTGTATTCTAACCCCCAAAACCGTACAGAGTACGTCCTTGTCGTTTCAGAGCGTATACTACGTCCATGGCTGTAACGGTCTTACGCTTGGTGTGCTCGGTGTAGGTCACGGCATCGCGGATAACGTTCTCAAGGAAAACTTTCAGAACACCGCGTGTCTCCTCGTAGATCAGTCCAGAAATTCGCTTTACACCCCCACGGCGAGCGAGACGACGGATCGCTGGCTTGGTAATTCCTTGGATATTATCGCGTAGAATCTTACGATGACGCTTAGCACCACCTTTGCCCAAGCCTTTACCTCCTTTGCCGCGACCGGACATTCTCGGTTGTCTGAATTATCGTCAAGGTTTAAAAAGGGACAGGTCTCGTACTATGTTAAATCACTGCAGAACAGAAATTGCTTTTCAATCTATACCCTTCAATCTGACCTCTCGGGAAACATTATTTCTTGTGTTTACATAGATTTGTTCTTAGTAAAAGGACAACAAAAGAATATTATAATTTTCTTTCGCCCCACTGTCTATTGTAAGGCATGCAAATCAAAGCAGGGTGTCTCCGAAGCCGAACCAATCAGAAATACATAAATTCTTAAATATCCAATCGGCTTGCGACAGCCTCCTGATAAATCGCGGCCATAAAAATTGCCAAGCTTTCACATAGAGCCTTTAATCTTCTGAACATCAGTTTCACAGTCATGGCCCGAACCAAACAAACAGCGAGAAAGTCCACCGGAGGAAAAGCGCCTCGTAAACAGCTGGCTACTAAGGCAGCTCGAAAGAGCGCTCCTGCTACTGGTGGCGTGAAAAAACCGCACCGTTACAGGCCAGGAACAGTGGCCCTCAGAGAGATCCGTCGTTATCAGAAGTCCACCGAGTTGCTGATTCGCAAGTTACCGTTTCAGCGTCTTGTTCGAGAAATCGCTCAGGATTTCAAGACCGACTTGCGCTTTCAAAGCTCAGCCGTGCTGGCTCTTCAAGAGGCTAGCGAAGCCTACCTGGTCGGTCTTTTCGAGGACACCAACCTTTGCGCCATTCACGCTAAACGTGTCACCATCATGCCTAAAGATATCCAGTTGGCTCGTAGGATCCGGGGCGAACGTGCATAACAGCTCAGCTCGGTTCTGACAATCTCACAACACAAACGGCTCCTTTAGGAGCCACCACCTGACAATAAAAGTTAATGGCCAATAAACTACTTCTTACCTTGTCTCTACTTGTTTCTTTTTTAGTTACTAGTGAAATGAGACAGACATAATTCTCATACTCTACGCCGTTACAGGTTTTTCGCGATAATACACACAACACAAGTGCTGCACAGGACACAGTAGAGTACTAGTATCTCTAAGCTTACCAAAAAATTAGTGATTGCGCCCAACATCTCCTTATTCGTTCAGTTAATCTCTCTGCCTGTCTTCCTAAGTTGACGTTTACAATCCATCTCATTTTCAAAGAACTTAGCAAACGTCTTAGAGGTTACAGATCTATCGCGATCAGTAGTAACTGATCCCTCTGCGGTCCGCTATAACAACTTAAGAAAAGAGTTGCGCAAGTAACCAACATTAGCTATCGCTGTGGAGACAATAACGAGACATGTCTGCCAAAAGCACCCAGAAGAAAGCTTCTAAACAGCCGGCCGAACACCCTAAGTATGCAGAAATGATCATACAAGCCCTTCACGCCCTGAAAGATCGTAATGGTTCCTCGCGTCAGGCTGTCGACAAGTACGTTAAGAACCATTTCAAAGTGGGAGACAAAGCAAGTCATTTTATTAAAATGGCTCTTAAGAGAGGCGTGGAGAGTGGTCAATTTATCAACACCAAAGGGTCCGGAGCTTCAGGTTCTTTCAAGGTCAACAAAGAAGTACAGAAAGCAAAGGCAACCAAAGACCCGGCGAAGAAGACCAAAACCGCCGATCCAGCCAACAAACCAAAAATAAAGAAGGTCGCCGCGAAAGAAAAGACCGCCCGCAAACCAGCCGAGAAAACCAAGAAATCGCCGGGTAAGAAAGTTTCCAGCAGCAAGAAGAAGACACCTCTCGTGCCAAAGAAGACTGCTACAAAGAAGCCGTTGCCTAAGAAAGCGAAAGAAAGCAAAGCCTCGGTTAAAAAAACAGTCAACAAGAAAGTCAGTGGCAAGTAAAACTCGCCCGCTTATTCAACTACCGGCTCCTTTAGGAGCCACCAAATAAAGTAAAGTCATCACCAATATCACCTCTAGTATGTTGACCTTAGGTCACCGTCACCTATAGCACAGTATTTATTTCTCCTTTGCCGAAACTGATTTCGTTTTTGTTGAGCAGAAGGTTACTTGAACCGCGGCTTAGAGACGCCTTAAAAGAGTAAACAAAAGCCACTCCATAAGATCAGATCAGATCAGATCAGATCAGATAAGATAAATACTTTTTATTCGAAGTGGTCAGTACATGCACCTTAGTCAAGAAACTGGTTATCAGGTATCCGGGTAATGAAAACTACCGTAAACATCAATATTGAATAGTCAGAATCCCTCCCGCTTAACTGATTTGAAGTATTAAAACCCTTACATCCCGGAAAATATATATTTGCAGCCTGGTAAACCGTTCTCTTGTTCTCAAGTGCAGTACCGAAGTGACCTGTTCATGCCTGTAACACTTTTAAGTAACGTTGTTTTACGAATTACGTCAGTTGATTCTCTGGCGTGGTGTAGTGGTCATCGCGCTGGGAAGGAGATCCTGCGGAAACTGTTTGGCTCGGTGCGTGTTGTCACCCAGCAATCGTTTATTTGTTTCTTTTTTTTTTCTTCTTTTCTCCTTGCTTACATAAAAATCATCTTTTAAAACCTTTATCTGTTTTTTGTTGTTGTTGTTGTTGTTGTTTTTTTTTTTTATGTAAAAAGTAAAGTTGAACGGGGAAATAGAGGAATGATTTGTTCGTTTTAATGGGAGCAAGTGTGCGAGCGAGCGAGTGTCGGGGTTTATAATGACGATTGAAAACTCTAAGAAACCGTGTTGAGTGTTGATCATTGCTTTTTTTGACATTTGGTGGCTCCTAAAAGAGCCGTTGTTTAGATCTGGTATTGAAGAATGGTTTTCACTTGCTACTAGTGTACTTCGTGACGGCCTTGGTACCCTCACTGACTGCGTGCTTTGCGAGTTCTCCTGGAAGGAGCAGTCTGATGGCTGTCTGAATCTCGCGGGAGCTGATAGTGGACTTCTTGTTGTAGTGGGCTAGACGGGAGGATTCTGTAGCAATGCGCTCGAAGATATCGTTCACGAAAGAGTTCATGATACCCATTGCTTTGCTGGAGATTCCGGTGTCAGGATGTACCTGCTTTAACACTTTGTAGATGTAGATCGCATAACTCTCCTTCCGTTTCGATCGCCGTTTTTTCGTACTGTCGCCCGACGTGGATTTTGCCTTACCGCCGCTCTTCTTCTCTCCTTTTTTAGCTGCAATCGGTTTAGGTGCCATGGTAAAGAAAGATATCTCTGCCTTTTCGAAATCGAGTTTGCTAATTCGGGATATCACAGTTTCTATTTATGTTGCCAAATTCAATAGGATCAATTAATATGCGGATCGCAAGTTCTCGTCGGTGATTGGTGTTTTGTTTTTCTCGGTGTAAACAATGGAGCGTGCCGCCAATCGACACAAAGAGAACAATTGCAAGGCTAGAATTTCTTTTTATGAGCCAATGTTAGACTTTTGATTGGTGCAATCTGATCCACGAAACGCAGTCCGCGCGTGATAAATTATGGCGGCCGAAGTTATGTCTTGGAAAACAGTCTCCTGAAACTTAAACTGAAACTTAATATACGAGTTAGTCGACAAAATGACCGGACGAGGAAAAGGTAAAGCCCAGGGCACCAAGTCAAAGACTCGTTCTTCCAGGGCAGGACTACAATTTCCTGTTGGTCGCATCCATCGCCTTCTTCGTAAAGGCAACTACGCTGAACGCGTCGGAGCCGGTGCTCCCGTGTACTTGGCTGCCGTACTTGAGTATCTGAGTGCTGAGATCCTCGAGTTAGCAGGAAACGCAGCACGCGACAACAAGAAGTCAAGAATCATTCCTCGTCACCTCCAGTTGGCTGTGCGAAATGACGAAGAATTAAACAAACTCCTTGCCGGTGTCACCATCGCTCAAGGCGGTGTTCTTCCCAACATTCAGGCAGTATTACTACCTAAAAAGACAGAGAAGAAACAACACTAAGCGACGGCAACAACCATAAATACAAACGGCTCTTTTAGGAGCCACCAAGTCTAGAATAAAGTCATGACCAATCACGATATAAATTTG
This sequence comes from Porites rus, assembly GCA_964035705.1. NCBI lineage: Eukaryota > Metazoa > Cnidaria > Anthozoa > Scleractinia > Poritidae > Porites > Porites rus. Next base: position 12,136 of record CAXIVM010002043.1, on the reverse strand, counting down.
TAATCTACCCCCCAAATAGTATTCGCCGTCTCAGTTTGGGATTAATAACTGGATGGATACTTAGCCGCAAATAATTATGTCTCGCGGAAACTTGCTATTTCTACTTGTTTTTGCATGGTTCCATGTTCCTAGTTTTGTTCATAAATGCGTATACCAAAGCATATTTAGCGTTATTTCGGCTATAGCATGTAAGAAAGAAACAACAGCAACCACAACATTGCTTGAAACTGAAACCAGTCTTAGGTCAGTTTAGCTCGGTGTAACATGAATTTAAAGACTGATGTGATTATATCATGAAAGTTGAAATTGCGTTTGCTTTTTATGCAGGTTTCATTCGCGCTGTTTCCAACAGGTTTTTATACGAACTTCGAGGTACATACCAAGCGACAATCGAACAACTTTCTGATCTTTTTAAACGAGTACACAATTCATCGCATTCCTAGCAACCGGGAACAAACATTGCTGCTACTACTGAGCTTGAAATATTGTTTTCTTTGCGTCAAAATTACAAGAGATCGTCGTGATTTCATTCAGTACATAAGCTGTTTACGTAAAATAAACAGACACAGTTATAAACCGTCGTCGGTAACGACACAAACCAGCTTGCTCTCTTAATTCTGCGACAACAACAACGTACAGCAACAGTTTATTCACTAACTAAAGACAAAAGCTTTACAGTATTGTACGCCCCGCAAAGAGCTATGAGGCTAATCTAGACGGGAAAAAATAATTTCCCTTTATAAGTAACGACTGCGCTGCTGTAAAGTCACAAAAAAAGAAAAAACTCGCGTGGACGCACCCAGTAAATAAAGCGCTGAATCGATTTCAGGTGTATGTTGTCTTGTTCATATGTGTATAAACCTTCGGCAATGATCGTAATGAAAACAAATTCTCTTATCACGTATTTGGTCAGAGCTTTTCATACATTTGTTGGCTCCTAAAAGAGCCGTTGGTTTAAGTGTTGATCAGGGATCACAGTGTATTCTAACCCCCAAAACCGTACAGAGTACGTCCTTGTCGTTTCAGAGCGTATACTACGTCCATGGCTGTAACGGTCTTACGCTTGGCGTGCTCGGTGTAGGTCACGGCATCGCGGATAACGTTCTCAAGGAAAACTTTCAGAACACCGCGTGTCTCCTCGTAGATCAGTCCAGAAATTCGCTTTACACCCCCACGGCGAGCGAGACGACGGATCGCTGGCTTGGTAATTCCTTGGATATTATCGCGTAGAATCTTACGATGACGCTTAGCACCACCTTTGCCCAAGCCTTTACCTCCTTTGCCGCGACCGGACATTCTCGGTTGTCTGAATTATCGTCAAGGTTTAAAAAGGGACAGGTCTCGTACTATGTTAAATCACTGCAGAACAGAAATTGCTTTTCAATCTATACCCTTCAATCTGACCTCTCGGGAAACATTATTTCTTGTGTTTACATAGATTTGTTCTTAGTAAAAGGACAACAAAAGAATATTATAATTTTCTTTCGCCCCACTGTCTATTGTAAGGCATGCAAATCAAAGCAGGGTGTCTCCGAAGCCGAACCAATCAGAAATACATAAATTCTTAAATATCCAATCGGCTTGCGACAGCCTCCTGATAAATCGCGGCCATAAAAATTGCCAAGCTTTCACATAGAGCCTTTAATCTTCTGAACATCAGTTTCACAGTCATGGCCCGAACCAAACAAACAGCGAGAAAGTCCACCGGAGGAAAAGCGCCTCGTAAACAGCTGGCTACTAAGGCAGCTCGAAAGAGCGCTCCTGCTACTGGTGGCGTGAAAAAACCGCACCGTTACAGGCCAGGAACAGTGGCCCTCAGAGAGATCCGTCGTTATCAGAAGTCCACCGAGTTGCTGATTCGCAAGTTACCGTTTCAGCGTCTTGTTCGAGAAATCGCTCAGGATTTCAAGACCGACTTGCGCTTTCAAAGCTCAGCCGTGCTGGCTCTTCAAGAGGCTAGCGAAGCCTACCTGGTCGGTCTTTTCGAGGACACCAACCTTTGCGCCATTCACGCTAAACGTGTCACCATCATGCCTAAAGATATCCAGTTGGCTCGTAGGATCCGGGGCGAACGTGCATAACAGCTCAGCTCGGTTCTGACAATCTCACAACACAAACGGCTCCTTTAGGAGCCACCACCTGACAATAAAAGTTAATGGCCAATAAACTACTTCTTACCTTGTCTCTACTTGTTTCTTTTTTAGTTACTAGTGAAATGAGACAGACATAATTCTCATACTCTACGCCGTTACAGGTTTTTCGCGATAATACACACAACACAAGTGCTGCACAGGACACAGTAGAGTACTAGTATCTCTAAGCTTACCAAAAAATTAGTGATTGCGCCCAACATCTCCTTATTCGTTCAGTTAATCTCTCTGCCTGTCTTCCTAAGTTGACGTTTACAATCCATCTCATTTTCAAAGAACTTAGCAAACGTCTTAGAGGTTACAGATCTATCGCGATCAGTAGTAACTGATCCCTCTGCGGTCCGCTATAACAACTTAAGAAAAGAGTTGCGCAAGTAACCAACATTAGCTATCGCTGTGGAGACAATAACGAGACATGTCTGCCAAAAGCACCCAGAAGAAAGCTTCTAAACAGCCGGCCGAACACCCTAAGTATGCAGAAATGATCATACAAGCCCTTCACGCCCTGAAAGATCGTAATGGTTCCTCGCGTCAGGCTGTCGACAAGTACGTTAAGAACCATTTCAAAGTGGGAGACAAAGCAAGTCATTTTATTAAAATGGCTCTTAAGAGAGGCGTGGAGAGTGGTCAATTTATCAACACCAAAGGGTCCGGAGCTTCAGGTTCTTTCAAGGTCAACAAAGAAGTACAGAAAGCAAAGGCAACCAAAGACCCGGCGAAGAAGACCAAAACCGCCGATCCAGCCAACAAACCAAAAATAAAGAAGGTCGCCGCGAAAGAAAAGACCGCCCGCAAACCAGCCGAGAAAACCAAGAAATCGCCGGGTAAGAAAGTTTCCAGCAGCAAGAAGAAGACACCTCTCGTGCCAAAGAAGACTGCTACAAAGAAGCCGTTGCCTAAGAAAGCGAAAGAAAGCAAAGCCTCGGTTAAAAAAACAGTCAACAAGAAAGTCAGTGGCAAGTAAAACTCGCCCGCTTATTCAACTACCGGCTCCTTTAGGAGCCACCAAATAAAGTAAAGTCATCACCAATATCACCTCTAGTATGTTGACCTTAGGTCACCGTCACCTATAGCACAGTATTTATTTCTCCTTTGCCGAAACTGATTTCGTTTTTGTTGAGCAGAAGGTTACTTGAACCGCGGCTTAGAGACGCCTTAAAAGAGTAAACAAAAGCCACTCCATAAGATCAGATCAGATCAGATCAGATCAGATAAGATAAATACTTTTTATTCGAAGTGGTCAGTACATGCACCTTAGTCAAGAAACTGGTTATCAGGTATCCGGGTAATGAAAACTACCGTAAACATCAATATTGAATAGTCAGAATCCCTCCCGCTTAACTGATTTGAAGTATTAAAACCCTTACATCCCGGAAAATATATATTTGCAGCCTGGTAAACCGTTCTCTTGTTCTCAAGTGCAGTACCGAAGTGACCTGTTCATGCCTGTAACACTTTTAAGTAACGTTGTTTTACGAATTACGTCAGTTGATTCTCTGGCGTGGTGTAGTGGTCATCGCGCTGGGAAGGAGATCCTGCGGAAACTGTTTGGCTCGGTGCGTGTTGTCACCCAGCAATCGTTTATTTGTTTCTTTTTTTTTTCTTCTTTTCTCCTTGCTTACATAAAAATCATCTTTTAAAACCTTTATCTGTTTTTTGTTGTTGTTGTTGTTGTTGTTTTTTTTTTTTATGTAAAAAGTAAAGTTGAACGGGGAAATAGAGGAATGATTTGTTCGTTTTAATGGGAGCAAGTGTGCGAGCGAGCGAGTGTCGGGGTTTATAATGACGATTGAAAACTCTAAGAAACCGTGTTGAGTGTTGATCATTGCTTTTTTTGACATTTGGTGGCTCCTAAAAGAGCCGTTGTTTAGATCTGGTATTGAAGAATGGTTTTCACTTGCTACTAGTGTACTTCGTGACGGCCTTGGTACCCCTCACTGACTGCGTGCTTTGCGAGTTCTCCTGGAAGGAGCAGTCTGATGGCTGTCTGAATCTCGCGGGAGCTGATAGTGGACTTCTTGTTGTAGTGGGCTAGACGGGAGGATTCTGTAGCAATGCGCTCGAAGATATCGTTCACGAAAGAGTTCATGATACCCATTGCTTTGCTGGAGATTCCGGTGTCAGGATGTACCTGCTTTAACACTTTGTAGATGTAGATCGCATAACTCTCCTTCCGTTTCGATCGCCGTTTTTTCGTACTGTCGCCCGACGTGGATTTTGCCTTACCGCCGCTCTTCTTCTCTCCTTTTTTAGCTGCAATCGGTTTAGGTGCCATGGTAAAGAAAGATATCTCTGCCTTTTCGAAATCGAGTTTGCTAATTCGGGATATCACAGTTTCTATTTATGTTGCCAAATTCAATAGGATCAATTAATATGCGGATCGCAAGTTCTCGTCGGTGATTGGTGTTTTGTTTTTCTCGGTGTAAACAATGGAGCGTGCCGCCAATCGACACAAAGAGAACAATTGCAAGGCTAGAATTTCTTTTTATGAGCCAATGTTAGACTTTTGATTGGTGCAATCTGATCCACGAAACGCAGTCCGCGCGTGATAAATTATGGCGGCCGAAGTTATGTCTTGGAAAACAGTCTCCTGAAACTTAAACTGAAACTTAATATACGAGTTAGTCGACAAAATGACCGGACGAGGAAAAGGTAAAGCCCAGGGCACCAAGTCAAAGACTCGTTCTTCCAGGGCAGGACTACAATTTCCTGTTGGTCGCATCCATCGCCTTCTTCGTAAAGGCAACTACGCTGAACGCGTCGGAGCCGGTGCTCCCGTGTACTTGGCTGCCGTACTTGAGTATCTGAGTGCTGAGATCCTCGAGTTAGCAGGAAACGCAGCACGCGACAACAAGAAGTCAAGAATCATTCCTCGTCACCTCCAGTTGGCTGTGCGAAATGACGAAGAATTAAACAAACTCCTTGCCGGTGTCACCATCGCTCAAGGCGGTGTTCTTCCCAACATTCAGGCAGTATTACTACCTAAAAAGACAGAGAAGAAACAACACTAAGCGACGGCAACAACCATAAATACAAACGGCTCTTTTAGGAGCCACCAAGTCTAGAATAAAGTCATGACCAATCACGATATAAATTTGTAATCTACCCCCCAAATAGTATTCGCCGTCTCAGTTTGGGATTAATAACTGGATGGATACTTAGCCGCAAATAATTATGTCTCGCGGAAACTTGCTATTTCTACTTGTTTTTGCATGGTTCCATGTTCCTAGTTTTGTTCATAAATGCGTATACCAAAGCATATTTAGCGTTATTTCGGCTATAGCATGTAAGAAAGAAACAACAGCAACCACAACATTGCTTGAAACTGAAACCAGTCTTAGGTCAGTTTAGCTCGGTGTAACATGAATTTAAAGACTGATGTGATTATATCATGAAAGTTGAAATTGCGTTTGCTTTTTATGCAGGTTTCATTCGCGCTGTTTCCAACAGGTTTTTATACGAACTTCGAGGTACATACCAAGCGACAATCGAACAACTTTCTGATCTTTTTAAACGAGTACACAATTCATCGCATTCCTAGCAACCGGGAACAAACATTGCTGCTACTACTGAGCTTGAAATATTGTTTTCTTTGCGTCAAAATTACAAGAGATCGTCGTGATTTCATTCAGTACATAAGCTGTTTACGTAAAATAAACAGACACAGTTATAAACCGTCGTCGGTAACGACACAAACCAGCTTGCTCTCTTAATTCTGCGACAACAACAACGTACAGCAACAGTTTATTCACTAACTAAAGACAAAAGCTTTACAGTATTGTACGCCCCGCAAAGAGCTATGAGGCTAATCTAGACGGGAAAAAATAATTTCCCTTTATAAGTAACGACTGCGCTGCTGTAAAGTCACAAAAAAAGAAAAAACTCGCGTGGACGCACCCAGTAAATAAAGCGCTGAATCGATTTCAGGTGTATGTTGTCTTGTTCATATGTGTATAAACCTTCGGCAATGATCGTAATGAAAACAAATTCTCTTATCACGTATTTGGTCAGAGCTTTTCATACATTTGTTGGCTCCTAAAAGAGCCGTTGGTTTAAGTGTTGATCAGGGATCACAGTGTATTCTAACCCCCAAAACCGTACAGAGTACGTCCTTGTCGTTTCAGAGCGTATACTACGTCCATGGCTGTAACGGTCTTACGCTTGGCGTGCTCGGTGTAGGTCACGGCATCGCGGATAACGTTCTCAAGGAAAACTTTCAGAACACCGCGTGTCTCCTCGTAGATCAGTCCAGAAATTCGCTTTACACCCCCACGGCGAGCGAGACGACGGATCGCTGGCTTGGTAATTCCTTGGATATTATCGCGTAGAATCTTACGATGACGCTTAGCACCACCTTTGCCCAAGCCTTTACCTCCTTTGCCGCGACCGGACATTCTCGGTTGTCTGAATTATCGTCAAGGTTTAAAAAGGGACAGGTCTCGTACTATGTTAAATCACTGCAGAACAGAAATTGCTTTTCAATCTATACCCTTCAATCTGACCTCTCGGGAAACATTATTTCTTGTGTTTACATAGATTTGTTCTTAGTAAAAGGACAACAAAAGAATATTATAATTTTCTTTCGCCCCACTGTCTATTGTAAGGCATGCAAATCAAAGCAGGGTGTCTCCGAAGCCGAACCAATCAGAAATACATAAATTCTTAAATATCCAATCGGCTTGCGACAGCCTCCTGATAAATCGCGGCCATAAAAATTGCCAAGCTTTCACATAGAGCCTTTAATCTTCTGAACATCAGTTTCACAGTCATGGCCCGAACCAAACAAACAGCGAGAAAGTCCACCGGAGGAAAAGCGCCTCGTAAACAGCTGGCTACTAAGGCAGCTCGAAAGAGCGCTCCTGCTACTGGTGGCGTGAAAAAACCGCACCGTTACAGGCCAGGAACAGTGGCCCTCAGAGAGATCCGTCGTTATCAGAAGTCCACCGAGTTGCTGATTCGCAAGTTACCGTTTCAGCGTCTTGTTCGAGAAATCGCTCAGGATTTCAAGACCGACTTGCGCTTTCAAAGCTCAGCCGTGCTGGCTCTTCAAGAGGCTAGCGAAGCCTACCTGGTCGGTCTTTTCGAGGACACCAACCTTTGCGCCATTCACGCTAAACGTGTCACCATCATGCCTAAAGATATCCAGTTGGCTCGTAGGATCCGGGGCGAACGTGCATAACAGCTCAGCTCGGTTCTGACAATCTCACAACACAAACGGCTCCTTTAGGAGCCACCACCTGACAATAAAAGTTAATGGCCAATAAACTACTTCTTACCTTGTCTCTACTTGTTTCTTTTTTAGTTACTAGTGAAATGAGACAGACATAATTCTCATACTCTACGCCGTTACAGGTTTTTCGCGATAATACACACAACACAAGTGCTGCACAGGACACAGTAGAGTACTAGTATCTCTAAGCTTACCAAAAAATTAGTGATTGCGCCCAACATCTCCTTATTCGTTCAGTTAATCTCTCTGCCTGTCTTCCTAAGTTGACGTTTACAATCCATCTCATTTTCAAAGAACTTAGCAAACGTCTTAGAGGTTACAGATCTATCGCGATCAGTAGTAACTGATCCCTCTGCGGTCCGCTATAACAACTTAAGAAAAGAGTTGCGCAAGTAACCAACATTAGCTATCGCTGTGGAGACAATAACGAGACATGTCTGCCAAAAGCACCCAGAAGAAAGCTTCTAAACAGCCGGCCGAACACCCTAAGTATGCAGAAATGATCATACAAGCCCTTCACGCCCTGAAAGATCGTAATGGTTCCTCGCGTCAGGCTGTCGACAAGTACGTTAAGAACCATTTCAAAGTGGGAGACAAAGCAAGTCATTTTATTAAAATGGCTCTTAAGAGAGGCGTGGAGAGTGGTCAATTTATCAACACCAAAGGGTCCGGAGCTTCAGGTTCTTTCAAGGTCAACAAAGAAGTACAGAAAGCAAAGGCAACCAAAGACCCGGCGAAGAAGACCAAAACCGCCGATCCAGCCAACAAACCAAAAATAAAGAAGGTCGCCGCGAAAGAAAAGACCGCCCGCAAACCAGCCGAGAAAACCAAGAAATCGCCGGGTAAGAAAGTTTCCAGCAGCAAGAAGAAGACACCTCTCGTGCCAAAGAAGACTGCTACAAAGAAGCCGTTGCCTAAGAAAGCGAAAGAAAGCAAAGCCTCGGTTAAAAAAACAGTCAACAAGAAAGTCAGTGGCAAGTAAAACTCGCCCGCTTATTCAACTACCGGCTCCTTTAGGAGCCACCAAATAAAGTAAAGTCATCACCAATATCACCTCTAGTATGTTGACCTTAGGTCACCGTCACCTATAGCACAGTATTTATTTCTCCTTTTGCCGAAACTGATTTCGTTTTTGTTGAGCAGAAGGTTACTTGAACCGCGGCTTAGAGACGCCTTAAAAGAGTAAACAAAAGCCACTCCATAAGATCAGATCAGATCAGATCAGATCAGATAAGATAAATACTTTTTATTCGAAGTGGTCAGTACATGCACCTTAGTCAAGAAACTGGTTATCAGGTATCCGGGTAATGAAAACTACCGTAAACATCAATATTGAATAGTCAGAATCCCTCCCGCTTAACTGATTTGAAGTATTAAAACCCTTACATCCCGGAAAATATATATTTGCAGCCTGGTAAACCGTTCTCTTGTTCTCAAGTGCAGTACCGAAGTGACCTGTTCATGCCTGTAACACTTTTAAGTAACGTTGTTTTACGAATTACGTCAGTTGATTCTCTGGCGTGGTGTAGTGGTCATCGCGCTGGGAAGGAGATCCTGCGGAAACTGTTTGGCTCGGTGCGTGTTGTCACCCAGCAATCGTTTATTTGTTTCTTTTTTTTTTTCTTCTTTTCTCCTTGCTTACATAAAAATCATCTTTTAAAACCTTTATCTGTTTTTTGTTGTTGTTGTTGTTGTTGTTTTTTTTTTTTATGTAAAAAGTAAAGTTGAACGGGGAAATAGAGGAATGATTTGTTCGTTTTAATGGGAGCAAGTGTGCGAGCGAGCGAGTGTCGGGGTTTATAATGACGATTGAAAACTCTAAGAAACCGTGTTGAGTGTTGATCATTGCTTTTTTTGACATTTGGTGGCTCCTAAAAGAGCCGTTGTTTAGATCTGGTATTGAAGAATGGTTTTCACTTGCTACTAGTGTACTTCGTGACGGCCTTGGTACCCTCACTGACTGCGTGCTTTGCGAGTTCTCCTGGAAGGAGCAGTCTGATGGCTGTCTGAATCTCGCGGGAGCTGATAGTGGACTTCTTGTTGTAGTGGGCTAGACGGGAGGATTCTGTAGCAATGCGCTCGAAGATATCGTTCACGAAAGAGTTCATGATACCCATTGCTTTGCTGGAGATTCCGGTGTCAGGATGTACCTGCTTTAACACTTTGTAGATGTAGATCGCATAACTCTCCTTCCGTTTCGATCGCCGTTTTTTCGTACTGTCGCCCGACGTGGATTTTGCCTTACCGCCGCTCTTCTTCTCTCCTTTTTTAGCTGCAATCGGTTTAGGTGCCATGGTAAAGAAAGATATCTCTGCCTTTTCGAAATCGAGTTTGCTAATTCGGGATATCACAGTTTCTATTTATGTTGCCAAATTCAATAGGATCAATTAATATGCGGATCGCAAGTTCTCGTCGGTGATTGGTGTTTTGTTTTTCTCGGTGTAAACAATGGAGCGTGCCGCCAATCGACACAAAGAGAACAATTGCAAGGCTAGAATTTCTTTTTATGAGCCAATGTTAGACTTTTGATTGGTGCAATCTGATCCACGAAACGCAGTCCGCGCGTGATAAATTATGGCGGCCGAAGTTATGTCTTGGAAAACAGTCTCCTGAAACTTAAACTGAAACTTAATATACGAGTTAGTCGACAAAATGACCGGACGAGGAAAAGGTAAAGCCCAGGGCACCAAGTCAAAGACTCGTTCTTCCAGGGCAGGACTACAATTTCCTGTTGGTCGCATCCATCGCCTTCTTCGTAAAGGCAACTACGCTGAACGCGTCGGAGCCGGTGCTCCCGTGTACTTGGCTGCCGTACTTGAGTATCTGAGTGCTGAGATCCTCGAGTTAGCAGGAAACGCAGCACGCGACAACAAGAAGTCAAGAATCATTCCTCGTCACCTCCAGTTGGCTGTGCGAAATGACGAAGAATTAAACAAACTCCTTGCCGGTGTCACCATCGCTCAAGGCGGTGTTCTTCCCAACATTCAGGCAGTATTACTACCTAAAAAGACAGAGAAGAAACAACACTAAGCGACGGCAACAACCATAAATACAAACGGCTCTTTTAGGAGCCACCAAGTCTAGAATAAAGTCATGACCAATCACGATATAAATTTGTAATCTACCCCCCAAATAGTATTCGCCGTCTCAGTTTGGGATTAATAACTGGATGGATACTTAGCCGCAAATAATTATGTCTCGCGGAAACTTGCTATTTCTACTTGTTTTTGCATGGTTCCATGTTCCTAGTTTTGTTCATAAATGCGTATACCAAAGCATATTTAGCGTTATTTCGGCTATAGCATGTAAGAAAGAAACAACAGCAACCACAACATTGCTTGAAACTGAAACCAGTCTTAGGTCAGTTTAGCTCGGTGTAACATGAATTTAAAGACTGATGTGATTATATCATGAAAGTTGAAATTGCGTTTGCTTTTTATGCAGGTTTCATTCGCGCTGTTTCCAACAGGTTTTTATACGAACTTCGAGGTACATACCAAGCGACAATCGAACAACTTTCTGATCTTTTTAAACGAGTACACAATTCATCGCATTCCTAGCAACCGGGAACAAACATTGCTGCTACTACTGAGCTTGAAATATTGTTTTCTTTGCGTCAAAATTACAAGAGATCGTCGTGATTTCATTCAGTACATAAGCTGTTTACGTAAAATAAACAGACACAGTTATAAACCGTCGTCGGTAACGACACAAACCAGCTTGCTCTCTTAATTCTGCGACAACAACAACGTACAGCAACAGTTTATTCACTAACTAAAGACAAAAGCTTTACAGTATTGTACGCCCCGCAAAGAGCTATGAGGCTAATCTAGACGGGAAAAAATAATTTCCCTTTATAAGTAACGACTGCGCTGCTGTAAAGTCACAAAAAAAGAAAAAACTCGCGTGGACGCACCCAGTAAATAAAGCGCTGAATCGATTTCAGGTGTATGTTGTCTTGTTCATATGTGTATAAACCTTCGGCAATGATCGTAATGAAAACAAATTCTCTTATCACGTATTTGGTCAGAGCTTTTCATACTTGGCTCCTAAAAGAGCCGTTGGTTTAAGTGTTGATCAGGGATCACAGTGTATTCTAACCCCCAAAACCGTACAGAGTACGTCCTTGTCGTTTCAGAGCGTATACTACGTCCATGGCTGTAACGGTCTTACGCTTGGCGTGCTCGGTGTAGGTCACGGCATCGCGGATAACGTTCTCAAGGAAAACTTTCAGAACACCGCGTGTCTCCTCGTAGATCAGTCCAGAAATTCGCTTTACACCCCCACGGCGAGCGAGACGACGGATCGCTGGCTTGGTAATTCCTTGGATATTATCGCGTAGAATCTTACGATGACGCTTAGCACCACCTTTGCCCAAGCCTTTACCTCCTTTGCCGCGACCGGACATTCTCGGTTGTCTGAATTATCGTCAAGGTTTAAAAAGGGACAGGTCTCGTACTATGTTAAATCACTGCAGAACAGAAATTGCTTTTCAATCTATACCCTTCAATCTGACCTCTCGGGAAACATTATTTCTTGTGTTTACATAGATTTGTTCTTAGTAAAAGGACAACAAAAGAATATTATAATTTTCTTTCGCCCCACTGTCTATTGTAAGGCATGCAAATCAAAGCAGGGTGTCTCCGAAGCCGAACCAATCAGAAATACATAAATTCTTAAATATCCAATCGGCTTGCGACAGCCTCCTGATAAATCGCGGCCATAAAAATTGCCAAGCTTTCACATAGAGCCTTTA
>CAXIVM010002042.1:0-11000 GCA_964035705.1 Porites rus | reverse complement strand
ATCGAGGATATAGGAATGTTTATTTCCACGAATGGGTAATAATTAAATAACTAGCATTCATGATGGAATAGACCTTTCAACCTGAATATTTCCCAATTATATCTGTGATGATGAAAGCCTCCCGCCATGGTGACTCGCCCTAGAACCGAACCATATTTTTTTGTAATTTCTCCCAATTGCCTTCGAGACCTGATCCACCTATTAATATATAGGATATTATTCAGATCGAAACACAGCCTGCCAAACCGGCGTTATTCGCATGCGCAATGTGCCACAATAGATTCCTGGCCTCCATCGGTCTTGATACATATATGCAATTTCATTCGCCCAATGATCAATGTATAGATTCCGAAGTCCCCCGGGCCCACATGCTTCCTAGGTTGGATACGGCAGAGGTTGATTTCGCCCGCCCTATTGTGGACATTCCGATTCCATCCAAGATCTTGGGATATCCATTGTATCTTGAATAGATTGGCCGCAAGGACCTGGCAGGCCATCTTTCAAAAAAAATATCAGATAGATAAATCTATTTTCTTTGTATTTCAATCCTGACAAAGGATCCAACCATGTCCAACGAAAGAACACACGGAGCAATAATCCCCTGAATCTTGTGCGGACGATCCTTGGCCGTTGTTCGCTGGCAAATTCCGCAATCTCTCCGAAAAGGAACATATCCCTGTCAAATCCTCTGCTGGAATATCTGCCAATCGGTCCTTGATGCGGTTCCGGATATGGTCAAAGATTGGGCACTTACGCACCACCCTCTCGAGCCATACGAATCACCGCATCTGAAGCATCGCAAGGCAATTTTCGAACGTGACTCCTCCAACTCTCGGATGAGATCCATTGCTTCATTTGCTCCAACTAAGGGCAACCCTCCTTGAGCTTGATATCGATCGTTCCCTTGGTTGGATGAACTAGTCCATACCCATCTTCCGTCCATTCAATGCGGCATCCCAGGCCCTTCACTAGGCGATCGGCAGGGACGATGGGTTCCACCATCTCGCTGTTGTGTGAACTAGCATTTCGCCTTCCGTCATTCGAAGTATTTATGGCCTCCAGCCGCCAAGGTGACTTCAACTTGCCGATAACATTCAAGGTTTTGTCCTGGTCATCTTGGTCGAAGAGCGTGGGTCTTTCCTGAATCTAATAATATTTTCCGTCCATTCGTATATATGCTATTCGAATAGCCTTGATTCCTGGCCTTCCCTGTTCCTTTTCAGAATTGATTCTCTGCAGGATCTATGTCAAGCCTATAATTTCATTGGATTGCTCTTCTCGCAAGCTCATCCTTCGTAGGAAATTGGGTGCCTCTTCAAGGACATTTTTCGCAGCCTCCGAGCCCCCAACTTCATTCGTTAATTCTGATCCATACATTGATGATGCCGAAGATGCCTGCAGAGACATTGATGCTCCTGACTCACTTGGCGGCGAATTCGTCTTCTCGACCACCTTCTGCACTCGAGGCTTGCCTGCATGGGGGTTGTCACTGGGATTCTTGCCCTCGTATGAAATCTTTCCCTTTGCAATCTCTTTCCATGCACAATCCTTGGCAAAATGTTGCGGCGAGCCGCAAGTGAAGCACATCCATTTTCTATTACAAAATATTTGCGCATTCCCCTTCCTCCTGGAGGACCACCTTCACCCTTTCTGTCATCGACCTGCACAACTTTTAAGAATTGCCCCTCCCGAATTTGTAGGATTTAGCTTGGATGAAGGAGGACGAACCTTGTGCATCAATTGCTCTAATTCAACCAACAAAGATCTGTAAAAGTCTGCACCATTTCCTCAATAGGAATGGGGTCGAGCTGCAACGTGCTTTTTATTAACGAATATCTGAAGTTGAATTCCGATTGCTATTGTAGGACCTTCCTACTTCAAGAGGATGCTCGAATCAGGAAGATTCAGGCCTATATTAGAAGCTCGGCGGGGCCACCGCATCCAACGCCGCAATGCCGAGCAAGCCTCGCTGAGAGACCCCGTTTCAATCGGCACCTCAAATTGTCGGAATATGATGGAACATTCATATAGCCCACCTGATTGATGGAGGATCATGAATTTCTTCATCAAACGAAGAGGCGTGAATGCACGAGTTGCCACGAATTCCTCCTTCATTGTCGTCAACACCGATGCAAATATTATATTGATCATCCGTTTTTCAATTCGGATCCAACGTGGCTGTCCGGCCGATGGCTCAATGGGGTATTTTGCTCTTTGTAATAATCGAAGATGGATATAATGGATATATCATTTCCTTATTTCGTTTACCACCAATTCCTACCATTCTGCAGACGAATCATTCAAATCAATTATTGCAGATTCAATCATCTGAGCCAATCAATCAAATTTGGGGTGTTTCTCTACCATGATCTTCTGTGGGTACAATTGTTTGGGTTGGCCTCTTTCAGACACTGAACTGACCCACTTGGAATGCTAAACTGACACAACAAACTTGAGTAGCTGACACGCTGAAACAAAACAACTAACACACTTGGACTGCTAAACTGACACAGCACACTTGAGTAGCTGACACGCTGAAACAACACAACTGACACGCTTAAGAACAGTGAGCTGACACGTGTCACGCAATCTGTTTTTTCCTCTTGCTACAAGTTCTCGCAGGTATCTGTTTCAAGATGGCCCACTGTACTTAGGCCGACTCTTGTTTTCAAAAATAGCCTATGCCTACGCTAGCCCTGTAAGGTACTCTTGGAAAGTTGGATCTTCCTGTGAATTGTGGCCTGCTATGGAAGCAAATTTGGGAGTAAATCTACCAGGTGTTTGTCAAACGTATATCAAACACAAAAATGTTCTTCAATTGTCAAAATGCACCAACGTCTCACAAACCAGTCTCAAAGCGTGGCGGGATGTGGCAGGAGTGTGTCAGGAGGTGTGGTGGGAATATGTCAAGGGTGTATCAGAAGGTGTGGCGGGAGTATGTCAAAAGTGTGTCAATGGGTGTGGCGGATACGCAGGTATGTGTGGCAGTAACACGTTTCTAAACTACCACATTAACACGTGCATTGAACAATTCTCACACAGAAGCGATGTCCATATGATGGTAGAGTATTACCCCAAAATCAAATTTATCGGGGCAATATCAGAAGGCTCAGGTAATATAGGAAGATTCACCGTCCTAAATTTCATGTATTCAGAATCATTTTCTTTATTTTCCTTTTCCACCAAATATTTAACAAATCTAGCCATCATTTCCATCACCTTTTCATCCTTCATAATTTCCCCTCGTAATGGTTTCTTAAGGCTACGAAAAATATGCTACCATCGACCTGTTCCGAAATAAATCATTATTTTTTTTATTTCCTTATTATAAATCTTCCTTATAGGTTTTCGTCCTAGCAATAACCATACCACCAATTTATTTTCCTCCAAGATAAAACATCCGTAATCCTTATAATAATCTCGATATTTCTTTCTATACCTAACCTTTCCCGGTACATTTCCCAAAAACTAGAATTTTTTTAATTATAAAAAACTAAAATTTTTCGATTTTTTACGTTAGCGTCAATTCGTACAACCATTCTCCTTCCATTTCCAAATCAATTTCTTTTTCCAATTTACCTATAATTAATTCCAGATAGTGCTTCGTAATATCTCCATTTTCGGATATATATAATATATTTTATTATTTTTCCTTTTAACATTTAAACACCTTAACCTTTACATTAATTTTCTAATAATTCAACCTATTTAATCCGAAATTATTTAAAAATTCGAGAAATTCTCATCCCATAATATTAATCCAATACTTACCATATCCTTAATATAAAAATTGTCCATAAATAATTTTAAATAAAGATTTATAAATTATATCATATAATATCTTATTATCTTTTTATCATAACGATTTACTAAATTCCTCAAATTTTCTTAACAAACATTAAGATTTTATCGAATTCTTATCGCCCTCGAAAATCATATACCCATACCTAATTAACATACATTCCATCCAAAATAAATAAATAAAATATGAATTTTACAATTCTTTTAATTCCCTCAATTATTCCGAAAAAAAAATCATCAAATAAAAACATATTAATTAATCCTACGATCCTTACAAATCGACTTCCTCCTCTCCATTTTCCAAAACCAATTACCCTTCTCGATCTTATCCTTAATCGTCGCCTTCTTCTTCATCATCAATATCGCCAACAACTCTTCGCCTACGACGAACCACCAATATCATAGAAACGTTTTTACGAAGATTACCTTCCCCCAAAAGGTATCTACTAATATATAACCATTCTCCTTTTCTACTAGTCTATCATATTTAATAAAAACGATTTTCATCCGCTATTACATATATATTTTAAATCGATTTAATTCGTACGTTTCTATAGTTTGAAATATCAAACAAAATACAAAAATATAAATCAAATCAATATATAAATTATAGAAATATTATTAATACAAATATATAACAAAATAAAACAATATATTTATATCCTATAGATATATTTTAATCAATTCTATATAAATTCTAATTAATCAATATTTACAAAAATTACCTAAAATATTAAATATAATATCAAAAAATAAAAGCAAATCAAATCAATTACTTTACTTCAAGTGATCCCCACCATGACATTTCAACAATGTCTTGATGCCATAGTCAGGAGCATGTTGCCATGGTCGTGAGTATTGTATTTATCGATTTTGCTTGTGGGTCCTCGGGTTGTGTGCTATGATTGTGTGTTGTGGTTGTGGTTGTGCGCTGTGTTGTGGTTGTGGTTGTGTTTGTGATTGTGTGTTTGTGGCTGTGTGTTTGTGATTGTGTGTTTGTGGATGTGCTTGTTGTGTTGGCGGTTGTGTTTGTGGTAGTGTGTTTGTGGTTGCGTTTGTGGTTGTGGTTGTGTTTGTGGTTGTGTGTTTGTGGTTGTGTGTTTGTGGTGTGTGTTTGTGGTTGTATGCTTGTGGTTGTGTGTTTGTGGTTGTGTGTTTGTGGTTGTGTGGTTGTGGTTGTGTGCTTGTGGTTGTGTGTTTGTGGTTGTGTGTTTGTGGTTGTGGTTGTGTGTTTGTGGTTGTGTGTTTGTGGTTGTGTGCTTGTGGTTGTGTGCTTGTGGTTGTGTGTTTGTGGTTGTGTGTTTGTGGTTGTGTGTTTGTGGTTGTGTTTGTGGTTATGTGTTTGTGATTGTGTCTTTGTAGTTGTGTTTGTCGTTGTGTGTTTGTGACTGTGCGTTTGTGATTGTGTGTTTCTGATTGTGTTTGTGGTTGTGTGTTTGTGGTTCTGCTTGTAATAATTGTGTGTTGAGGTCCGGCGGGGAACACTGGGCGCGGATGGTCGTGGTTGAGGTCCGCCAGGGAACACTGGGCGCGGATGGTCGTGGTTGAGGTCCGGCGAGGAAGACTGGGCACGGATGGTCGTGGTTGAGGTCCGCCAGGGAACACTGGGCGCGGATGGTCGTGGTTGAGGTCCGGCGAGGAAGACTGGGCACGGATGGTCGTGGTTGAGGTCCGGCAGGGAACACTGGGCGCGGATGGTCGTGGTTGAGGTCCGGCAGGGAACACTGGGCGTGGATGGTCGTGGTTGAGGTCCGGCGGGGGAACACTAGGCGCAGATGGTCGTGGTTGAGGTCCGGCAGGGAACACTGGGCGTGGATGGTCGTGGTTGAGGTGCGGCAGGGAACACTGGGCGTGGATGGTCGTGGTTAAGGTCCGGCGAGGAGGAGAAGAAGGAGGAGGAGGAGGAGGAGAAGGAGAAGTCAGCTAACATAAAATCTAACAACCCTCACCTGGCAGGTGGGGAACAATCAAATCATAATATTAAACACCATATCAATTTTATTCTTTCAATTCCACATTACATATTATATATATTTTCGGCGTTGTTTTAAAATATTGCCATTAGATGGTGTGATTATACTATAATCCCAACAAAATTGAAGCCATCAACAATCTATCGAATCAGGATTGTTAAATCGATGCATTTGTCGCATGCGCTAAAAAGAACTCCCGATTTGCAATGGGTATATAACAACATGCAACAATTCGCAAAAACGTGATGGCTCAGGTGCTGGAAATGGGTCCGCTAACAATTGCCCAGCCATCCTCCTGGCTTTCACGGCAATTGTTGCAAAGGTTTGGAGCAGAGCGACTGCCTTCCAAATCCAAAACAAATTGAGAGTACTCGAAGCCTGCAGTGCACTTCTGGCAAGATGCTTGCTTCTTTGAGGCAATGCATTTTTGAGAACAAAGCTCACAAAAAACTCCTGCTTGCCCTTTCTTGATGTAATCCGCCTTCTCCGTCTCCACCATTGTGCCGCACTTGCCTTTGCAAAGCAACGGAACCTTGCGGGCAGTGGGAGGGGCTGCCTGAAATCTGTCTAACGCTTCCTGCCCCTTTTCCTGTCTCATTTCCTGTCTCAGCTCTCGCGCTGACTTTTGCCTGGTCAACCCTCGACCCATCTCCTCAGGTTGGACCAGTGTGAAACGCGGCTTCGGTTCGGCCGGTTCCGGTATATGGCTTTTCGAGCTTGGCAATGGGGTTGACTCCGGTTGACTCCGCAGCACCTCAGGCTTTGCTTCGGGTTTCTGGTTTTGAGGGGCTGCCAGGTCTGTCTCCTGGCACTTCTGGGCTTCCTCAGACCGAAGGAAAAGGTGCTTAGCCTCAAGTTCCAACGCTTCGTCCTCGCCTTCAATCAGCACAGTCCAGAGTGAATGGCCTTCAGAAGAAGCCGGTGCCATATTCATGGCAAGCCCGGGCTGCCCATCCCACTTCTTGCCTGTGCCAATGACTACCACAGCTGATCCGTCTTCCAACTTCGGTGGTGGCTTTGCATCGAAAGCATCCGCCCCTGCGTACTCCAGCACTGAGAAGCTGTGACCCGGCGTGTGCGCATGCGCCCTGCCTCGATAGCAAGCACTGCACAAGTGCACGCTGCAATCCTTGCATGTGTGGCAGGCACCGATCAAAGGTTCTCGGGCACAGCCTTGACAAGTGAAGTCCATGTGAACTGGCACCTTGAGTTCCTGCAATCGGTCTTGGCACCCCAATTTCGAGAGGCGCCTCCCCAGTTTCACGTGTTCAAGATCTAAGCGGGCCCAGCCGTCCGATGTTTTCAGCAATGCCAAGACTTCCTGCTTCGACTTCCCGAACACCTCCACACCACCAATCTCCAAAAGTAGATTGCCATCGTGAAAGCTGGGCGGGTCTGTCCAAGTCATTCTCCTTCCAGCCATGCTGCCGACTTCCAAGCCGCTCAAACGCTCAAATTGCTCCGAACCTCTGCGCTTCGGCAATCCGGCTGCGAGGACTGATGTACCACTTACTGACAAGGTATGTTGAGTGGCATACACGAGAAGACCAGATTGCCATGCAGTGATATGGCTTCCAGAAACAAACCAAACAAACAACACTACCTAATAATCCAGCGGCAGTTGATACATTCTCTGCGATGCAAGGGCCTGAGGAACTAGTGGGCAAACATCATGAGCACAAATATTGTCAGGCAAGCAACGGGTAGCATCGCCCACACGCACTTCAATGCCACGGCAATTCTCTAGCTGTTTTAAGATCTGCAGGCGCGACATTCTTTCAGTGTTTTCTTCATCAATTGCAATCAGTGCATCACCTGGCAAGTCAAGTTTGTCATAGGCGGGGGTTGGATGCGATTGGGTGGCCGCTATATGTAACGGTTTTTTGATTTCACAGTTCACCCTAGAGGCAAACCACAGAAATCAAACCCAAGAATCTGCACAAGTCAGCTAGCCAAGGGCCATTCTTGCGTCATTCAAATTGTTCAAGTTTTGGCTTCAGCTTTCACAATACATTGCTCTCATGCCTTTTGCCTATGATGCGTATCTTGGACACCTGGAAATGCACACTCGGGTGCTTCTACACCTCAAGTCTCATTACAACTAAGTTGAGATCCGCCCTCTCAACTCCCTCCCGTGCGTTAACAACAAACACTAAGTGCTTGAAGGGCACCAATGGACAACTGCCCCTCTGCTGGCGATCCTGCAGCAACGCTAAGGACCCTTGGAGGCTGGGTCCAAGCGAAGGTGGCCCCAGCCAAGGAGTCATATGGCACCTGAAGCTCATCATTCCAACCTCAGTCCGCTGACCAAACAAGAAGAACGACACACTTCGATGAAAAAGAGAGACAGGCCAGGGGATAAACATGACAAAAAACGGTCAGAAGAAACAAATTGCCCGACTGCCCGACACTCCAACCTACACTTAGCAAACACTATCGCATCATTTTGCATCCAACATGTTCAGCTTTGACTAAATTGCGCGATCCTTCTGCTATTATTGTGTTTGTGCTTGTGCGTGCGGGAACACAGCGCGAGCTTTCATTAAAATTATTATGGTTACAGATGGTTACGGCATGTTATGGCTACATAATCTATATATACAGCACTTTACCCAATGGATTTTGCCACTATGCTCGAGTTCGACGAGGCCGTTTAATACCATTGCAATTGCAACTAGTTAGTATAGGCAGCATAGCAACATTTCATCACTCTGGAATGACAAGTTGTGCCGGAAATAGGTCAATTCACGATCCGGTGTTTGTCGCAGTTTTCCCACAAGAGTTGGCAAGCAGCTTGCAGAAAGTTTGCTTCTTTCGCAAGGACTCGAGTCACGTAGGTAAGCCCAAAACGGAGTGACATGACTCCAAACCTTGTCTCAACCAACAAGGCCTTGTCCAATAGTCACGAGTCTTCCAGATAATTAATCGTGTCATCACACACTCACACACCTTACGCAACGATGTTCCACCTTCTGTCGCACGTGCGCAAGCTTACGCAACCAAGTGCACCCTTATGCGCTAACGCCAGGAAGTGATTTGAAGTATATGCGCTCGAACACTCACTGACCATGTTTTGGAAGCTTGGAAACTGCCCACACGCGTATGATACGTGTCTGTTCCAAGAGCCGCCATTTGTCTTGAGCTAGTACCGAGTTTCGGATCCAAATCCTTTTGAATCAGTTAAGGTCGGCACCCTCTGAGCTGTCTGGCTGTTGCAGCCTTTCTGTGGCATCCAATCGCAATCTGTCGAGAAACATGTGCTTCCTCACTTGCGACAAGCTCTTAGTTGGGGAAGCCTAGTCTAGTCTACCCTGTACGTCGCACACGTAGAAGTAATCTGTGCAAACTTCACCACCTTCCAAGAATCCGCGAGGGTAGGTACCCTGTCTTTGACTATAATTGTAAAACAACAAACATTACCCAATCGCAATTCAGACTCGCAAAGTCTTTGTGGAGGTGGAGGCGCTTCGCAAACAAGTCATGAAGAAATCCCTTTGCTTCATCTCTGCGAGAAAGACCTTCAAGCACATGCTCAAGGTGATCTTCCAGATCCGACATGAAGTGCAACATGTCTCTCAAATCCCCGCGAGCTGGCGAACTTTCTCTTGAGGCCTCCGAGAGCATAGACTTGATCTTGTCATTGGATGCCCTGAAGACCATCATGTTGTTGTCGGAGGCCAAGAGTTTCAATACCTCCTCCCTTGACCACCCTTCCACCTTTTGCGCTCCAACGAGGTCCAAATAGGTGTCTGCTCGACATTCAGCGTCAAAGGCAGGTGAATCTGGGAGAACCTGCGCTATCTTTGGCCAGCGTCCTTGCCACTCAACCACCGCGCCGCCGAGAGTGCACGTGGCAGATCCTTCAAGCCACTCAACCATCGCGTCTGTCCGCACGGCATCGAGGAAGAGGCTGAGTTTGGAACCGGGCAACGGCATCCAATCCACCTTTAGGTCTTGACCTGGCGCCAGACTCACATGACGCGGCCAACTTTTAGTCTCAAACAAGTCAGTCCAAAGTGTCCAGTCTCATGGATTTGGAATCTTTGTGATTAGTGCAAACCCTTCCTCTTTTAGCGCAAACAGCTGCAACACATGGTCCGCCGCATGGGTGCAGTTGGCTCATGGTCCCTGCCTGAAGTCGCCATCTCGGGAATGGCGTCGAGTCCTGGCCAAGCAACGACATCTTCAGGCGCAGGGCCTGGCTGAAGAGGATGTTCTCGCAACTTAAGAGTATGACAAATATCATTGCACGTGTGGTTCAAGAAGAAGGCGTCCATGCCTTTGGTGGCCAAGTTTCCTCGCCCAAAGCGATCTGTGTCCTGAGAATGAATCTGTGGATCAGTCAAGGTGTTACCACCTCCCTGAATGTCAGCGACCATGATGTCCCCGGCTGTGAATTCCCAAGTGAAGTGTGTGAACGCTTGCGCCAAGTCAGAATCTTTGGAGATGTAGCCAGCATTGGAGGTGAACTTCTCATACCTACCTAGGGGATTGCAGTGCAGGGGCTCTGCCGGTTGGATGCTCAGGCATGGACCACATATGCACCACCTATTTACGTGGGTGCTCCAATAGCAAAACACCCTGGCCCTCGCTAGTTCAGACTGCTCTATTTGCCGAACTGAACGCGATTCGGAACTCCTTGGAGGTCTCCCTATGTTTCTTTTGAATACACACCCGTATTTGCATGGCACCGATCCGCAACTCTACCCCTGCCTGGGATCCAGGGTTCAATCGCCATAAAGCGAAAAGGAAAGTCTGAATCAGCGCCCAAGTCCAAAAGCTGAGCTTGCACAAACTCAATTGGATCTTCGACGTACCTTGGAGGTCCAGATGGTCTTTTGCGAAAGGTTTAACCGAACTAATGAGTGACACCAGTGGTTTAGTAAGAAATCCCTTCTACACCAAAAGAACTAAGGGTCTTAAGAGTATGAGGACAGTCAAGGTACTGAACGCTAAACTCCTTTGCCAAATAGCCAGCCACCGCCTGCGAAGCCATGTCCCCCTCGTAGGTGGACTTTTGTTGGAAAGCAGGGTCGTCAAACTGATAGACTTTGCCCACATACTTGCGGTCTGGGTGTCCTTGGTCAACAAGATAGAAAGCAAATCGCATCGCTCCCTTGCCAAAGGGCCTTGGATGAAGGGCTGCCATGAAGGGACACGAGGTCTTCTGCGGCGGCTCGTCCACTTCATTCATGATGTAGGTGTAGAGTTGTGCTTCTACTGTAC
>CAXIVM010002041.1:0-10000 GCA_964035705.1 Porites rus | reverse complement strand
CGAGGTGATGTTGAGGGCCATGAGGCCAGCTTCGCTATACCATCGGCATCCACGACTTCGGTGGCTCCGGGCACTACGACGGGGGAAGAGGACGTGGGGGTCGACCTCAGGGATGTGATGGTGATGTCACAGAATTCGATGCTCAAGAAAGAGCTGGCGGAACTTCGGAAGCGGATTGAGGACGCCGAGAAGGTGAAGGTGGCTGGGGATTTCAAGGGGGAATCGAAGCCAGCTCCTGTGAAAGGGACTTTTGCGCCCAGTCCGCCACCACCTCCGAAGTTGCCTGAGGAGCGACAGTGTCAGAACCCCAAGGAACTGTGATGGAGATTCCCGACTTCCCGGAGTGGACGAAGGTTGGACTTCGACCAGAACAGGGTGGACGTTCAGGAGTTTTCATGTCGGCGAACGTGGAGCTCCTCCAGTACCGCGTCCTGGGTTGAGAGGTCACTTCATCCTTGTACTCCAGGAGGAGAAGGAGACTGTCAGAGAGGGGGCGTTGATCATAAAGATCGTCCGGGTTGGGGCACCGGTGGAGAACCTACGGCGCAGCAGGGATCACCACTGGAAACGATGCTGCGACAACTAGGCAGAGGAGGTGATCATGGAGGGTGGCTCAACGAGAGCATAAGGACCGTGGACCTACCAGCGCTACCGGAGCTCAAGGAGGGTGAACTGGGCTCCTTGGTGGTGGGAGATTGGCTGCAGATGGTCACTCCGACCATGAGAGACTTGAGTTCTGTGTCGGCTCAATGGTGGGAGCAGGTCACCAATCGGGCGATGACAGCGAATCAAACCTGGCTGAAGGCTGAACCGGTGCAGCGGCTCTATGTTCGACCAGAAGTACCAGCAGAGTGCACTGGATCTTGGAGCAGGCTGGAACAGCGAGGCCAGATCATGCTGCTGAATGCGTTGCCCCCGCAGCTTCGAGCTGAGGTGCTGGCGAACAGGGCGACTGGAAGCGTCGATTTGATCTATGCCGTGTTGACCCACTACCAGCCGGGAGGACTGGCGGAGAAAGCACGACTACTCCGCATGTTGGTCGAGCCAGCGGTCCCCAAGGATTTGGGAGGATTGTTGGAAGGGCTTCGTGGTTGGCATCGCAGTTTGAGGAGAGCGGAGGAGCTTGACATAGCGACCCCAGATCCGACCTTGCTCATGGGGGCCCTCGATCAGATGGCAGAGGTCTTGACGAAGAGCTCAACTCAGACCACATTCCGACTGAGTTCGACCCGGGCTGCGCTGTTGGTGGATGTGTCGCCGAATCTCAAAACAGTTTTGAACTTCTCGGACGCACTTCTAGCTGAGGCGGAGTCAGCTTTCTGCTCCTATCTCGTCGACAACGACTCCGACTCCACCAGGTGAAGGCATTGACCCAGTCAACGGATGAGAAAGGGGAAAAGCCTACATTCAAGACGAAGGTTGAAGGAGCGACCAAGGAAGAGAAGGTCTGCAAGTTTTGGGGCTCGGAAGACGGATGCCGCAGAGGAGGCGATTGCACCTTCAAGCATGACTGCATGGGCCAACATCGACAAGCGAGGCCGATGCTGGGGTTGCTCTTTTCAACGAAACACACCAAGAAGGAGTGCACGGCCGGGAAAATGGCCAAGATACGGGACTCGCCTGATCGACCTACGAAGACTGGAAAGTCGAGCTGCAACACCGAGGAGCCCTATTGCTGTCGGAAGAGCTGAGCCTATACTGGAGGAGGACTGTGGCGAGGTGATCAATGAGCGATTCCTGAAGATGCTCACCAAGGAAGTCGAGGACATCACCCAGGAGACCATAGCGGAGGAGAAGAAGGAGCTCGAGAAGAGGTTGACGGAGGTTGATGAAGCCGTCGGGGACCCTCAGGCCTTCCTACAAACCCGGATGGTGGGCTTGGCGGAGGTCAGAAAGAATCTTGGAAGAGTGGACTCCTTCGATGACAGAAGAGTACGGTTCCCTGGTTGTCGAGTCAGAAGCTGTAGAGCCCATCAGTCGAATGAAGAAAGAAAGAGGCGATCGAGGCAGGGAGGGACTTTGACCTCGTGCCGGCCAAGGCGATCTTCAGCCAGCCGGAAGGCAGGATCAGGGCGGCATTAAATGCCGTGGAGTCGCCTGTGGGAACTACGTGGGGAAGACCACCGCAGAGAGCACCTACGCATCGTGAGCTGGGAGCTGTGAGGCGCGCTTCCTACTCAAGACGGCGGCCATCCAGGCATGGAGTGTGTCGACGCTGCACGTTAAAGCTGCCTTTTTGAATGCTCCGGTGGATGATTCGGTGGAGAGGGGGCTGGTCATCGTGGAACCTCCACGCATTTTTGGAGAAGCCAAAGTCCTACGGCATCCTGAAGAGGTTTGGCTGGTCCGTAAAGCATTATACGGACTGGTCACGTCCCCGAAAGATTGGGTACTTCACCGTGACGGTCGACTTCGGGAGGTGCAGTGGGAGACGGAGGACGCCTTCTTTCGGGTGGAGAAGACACTACAGGATGACATGTGGGTGATCCAGCGTCGGGAGTAGATGCAGGAGAGCTGGGAGTTGGCTGGGATGTTTGCCACCTACGTGGATGACATCATCGTGGCGGGCGAGGAGGCGGTGATCCTGAACTTCTACCAGAAGGTTCGCGAGAACTGGAAGATCGGGGAACCATCATGTGCATGGGTCCGAGAAGGTGAAGAACCAGTGCGGTTCCTGGGTATGGAGGTGGAAAAGAGGGGAAGGGACTTCTTCATCCACCAGAGAGCCTACTTGAGAACCTCTTCCTGGACTACGAGGAAAATGGAAAGGCTGCTTTGGGTCTGATCAAGACCCCCGAAGAAGAAGAATCCCCGACTCCCGAGGAAGTGGCGAAGGCTCAGAAGGAGACCGGTGAGCTGCTATGGGTGGCGGGGAGAACCCGACCAGACATTTGCCTCGCGGTCAACATCATGTGTCAATGGGCATCCAATGGCTGCCATCGGAAAGCAGGTGAGGGCCTACCTACGGGAGACCAGAGATGAGGGGCTTCTCATCAGCGGGGAGGGAATGGAGAAGGTGGAGGCATTGTCAACGGTTGAAGTCTACTCGGATGCTTCCTACACCTCTTCAGAACTCAAAAGCCTGACCGGCATTGTGGCTTGCGTTGGAGGCACCCCAGTGGCCTGGCAGACAACACGCCAGGCATTCATCACACTGTCGACGGCAGAGGCTGAACTGACGTCAATGCTGGAGAGCCTGGTGACAGTGAGATCCATTGGGGCTTTGGTTGAAGCTTCGCTGGGAACGAAAGCCACACTGAAGCTGCATTCTGATTCCACTGCAATTGCCATAGCCGCGGGAACTACTTCATCGTGGGGGACCAGGCACTTGAGAATTCGTGCGGCTGGCTTGACGGAAGCGCTGAGAACCAAGGAGGTGACTCTCAGACATGTTGCGGGCGTGGAGCTGGTGGCCGATGGAATGACCAAGCAGCTCATTGGTCAAGCCCTCCGGAACTTCAAGAAGACCCTGGGAATCAAGAAGGCCGAGATGAACCAGAAGGTTGAGGTGAAGAAGTTCAAAGTGAGTGGAGGAGACCGAGTGGCACAGATCGTAATCGAGAAGATCTGGTCAACTGTGTGGATGAGTTGTCCGAGACAACCCGGGAGACCAGAGGATTTGGCTATTCAGCTCATGAAGAACTTTACCCCTGGGCTGAACCAGATGATCCACGGTACCAACATCAAGAAGCAGGCACCAGAAACCCAGTGGATCGGCTTTCAGTTAGGGCCATGAGAGTGAGCACAGGTCAGGGCCAGGCACCAGAGGCGACGACTGGGCAGACACCGGTGATGGAAGCCCCAACTACATCCAGACCCGACCTGAACCAGCGGAACGCCGTCAAGTACCCGACCCAGACCTATGGCATCGTGGACCCTATGACTATGAGGCAGAAATGGTCAGGAGATCAGAATTGGGCCTCGGTCCATCGGCATGGGATCGAAGGATGGTGAAAAGGGGGGCGAGGAAGAACTTCGGAGGCACTTGGATCATGATGGACTCCGATGGCACACACGTCATCTATAACGAGCATGGAACTGCCCGGGAGACGAGACCTCCTATCACACCCGAGGAGAGGGGGCAGCCTTCGAGTTCGTCGAGTACACCCATGGGGGCAGAGCGGAAGACAGGTCAGGGCGAGGTGGAAACAGAGAAGAAGACGATCCCCGAGGAAGCAGTGAGGCATTGAACTTCATTTCCCCTGTGGGAGGAGGGGTTACGCTGGGGCGCTGGGCGCTGCGTCATGAAGAGGTTTGGGACTTCCTGATGGACGAGAGCTTCCAGCCTGGATTCTTCGCTCCGTCTTTGAGGAGGAAAGTGGGCATCCCGCCCAAACGGACGGCAGCCAAGGATTCATGGTTGACCGTTGAGGATCTCCCGACAGGAGGGAAGATCGCAGTCAGGGAGCACATCCAGGAGCGGAAGAAGCTCTATATGGTTTTGAATCAAAGGAGCTCTGGGGTGGCACCCTGAAGGGCGACAAGGTCATCCTGGTGGACGAGCGCCAGGGGAGGCGAAGTAGCTACCTGCAGGACCTGTGGGTGGGCTACACTTTGTTCCGCACGCCCTAAAAGGGCGAGTTGAGAGGGCTTGAGCTAGAACAGATGAAGCGAGCATAGGTTTTTGGGAGACCTCCAAAAAGGGGGAGTGCCGCTCGCTAAATTCGAGAAGTGTACCAAGCTTTAGAGTTGAAGAAGGGTGCACAAGGATCGAGAAGTGTACCAAGTTTCAAGGAAACCAATAGGGGCCGACCTAGCCCTTTTTCGATCAAGCTGGAGGAAAAGAGAGCCTCCATTTTTTTGTCTTGCGGAAATATTGTCAACTAAGAGGACCATCTACAGCACTATCCAACCGTCTTTGAATTGTACAGTATGTCCCTCAACCGCATCAAAACATCCCATCGAAAACTCTGGTCAAAACAGGCTTCAAAACATGTCGACAACGAAGATTCCCAAAGCCTGCGGTATTCTCTCAGGTTCCTCTTCAACATCTTCAAGAGTATTCTCTCCTGAAGAAGTTGCATAACTGAGGAAACAAGTGTGATTAGCTTCGAAACACACACCATGGGGATTGATTTTTGGGATACTAGAAAAGGATAGAAGAGGAAACTAGATGGTCAACGACAAAACGACCCAAAGTGAAACTTCGTAACAAGGACGACTTGAAATCAGGCCTTCATTGTATGATGATGACCTATCCTCCGCAACATCTTCGGCAAATTCCTGGACAGCAAAGAAGGATTCATCAAATTGTCCCAAGATTTGTGTGGGGTCCAACTAGAATTTTGCAGTTTGAGGGACATGGCCAAGTGAACAAATTTGTGAACAATCGAGTGTGGAACGCATTACAGGGCCTGTAAACTGTAATGCGTTCCACAACTCGCAAACAGGGGTGCAATTAGCGACAAAGCAGTCAAAGCTTATTCAGTCTCTCTTGAGCCAGACTACCGTGACAAATGCCCCCGATCCCACCTTGATGCATATCTAATTGATGTTCTTTCTGGCCATTTGAAGCCAAAGAAGTCACAGACACAAACAGTCACAGGACTGAAACCTTTGCTTCAGCTAAATAATACTAAATACGTGATCATGTCGCAGCATCACACCATGGCAAGCAACTCAAGTTTACTTTGGACCCTCTTCAACCAATCGATGTGCATACTGGTCATTTCACATGGGTCAGCATGACATCGAAACTCTTCTCGAAAGGATTTCGGCTATAGGCGAACAGCTCTCCCCCCAAAGAAACCCGAAAAGCGAACGCAACATCTCATCTGGTCCCCAGGCCCAGGCGCCTTCTTGTCTACCAGGGATTCTTCTTCTCTGGCGCTCTCTCCTGAAGATGTGTCAAAGTGTCAAATCTTGGACCTCGCTAGCGACGATGTTTCGCCCAATCCGCCCTTCCTGTTTCAGTCAATGGTCCGGAATTTCAAGAAACAAACCGCGCCTTCGTCATCTGACGAACTTTCTTCTGCATCTTCTCCAACATCCTAGACCAAAGAATGCAGGGAAGGGGCAGGTTCCCCCGTTTTTCTGTGGGTTCCACACCAAACAACACGAGACTGGGAGCCTGAGAAAGTGGCCAAGTCACCCGAGAAATATGTGGCCAGGCACCTCCACTCTCAGCATATTGCTCCGTTCGTAGCGATGCCCTTTGCTCCTAGTAGCTTCTTGTTCCTAATAGTAAGGCCAGGAGCTACTAGTAGCGTCCTTGCTCCTAGTAGGGATGCCCTTTGCTCCTAGTAGCTTCTTGTTCCTAATAGTAAGGCCAGGAGCTACTACTAGCGTCCTTGCTCCTAGTGGCAATATGTGCGCCATGTCGAGAAAATACGAGCCGCACTCCCCGCCTGCTTTTCAGCTTTGGGATCGTCTTCGATTTCGCTCTCTCCTACAAGATATGTACTTATTCAAAGAAAATAGATTTGCGAGATGTACTGAGAGAGTCGGGCCTTGGCCCCCTTTGGGTTTGTCACCACTGCAGGTTCTGATTTCAACGTCTCAATCAGGCCTTCATCACCATCTGGCTGACCTCCTTCTACAACGACATCCTCACCAAACAAGGCCATTGTGCGCAATATGAAATGCTGGACAGCGTGATGAAATGAAGAGGACTGTGAGGAACCAAAAAGCTTGGGCAACAGTTTTCTATGAACAACTCTACAGCACTGGCTTGGAGATGCTTGGAATCTGGCCATGCCAGGGTCTTCTTTGGCTTTTTCACCCGGCTTTGCCTGACGTTAACGTGCTCTCTTGCCGAACAAAGTGAAGAAGCAGCTGCCAACATGGGTGCATCTTAAAACAGGTCTCCGTATCTCTTCCTTGCAACCAAAGAGATTTGCTCGGACTCCCAAAAGGATGCAAAACAGTTGCTGGCCTCCGCCGCAACGACACTGAAATAGTCCTGTAAAAGTCGACACTTTTTGACCCAACAAGGTCAGTGCGAGTCCTGCAGAAAGCCTTGCCTCGCTCGCCTCATCAGGTTCTGCACTATCACCACTTTTGGCAGGCGCCACTTGGAATCGCCTTGCTCTGCAAAACTTGACCTCGCAGCTTCGCACAGTTTTTGCAGTCAGCTGTCAGCAGTGCAGCAGTCGAATCAGGGCTGTTGTGCACTCCGCTTTCGCGTGCTGAGGGCCGGAGCAAAGACAAAAGCACCTAGACAACCACTGCAGCACGTGAACGCGAAGGCCGCCAAGACCTAGGGCTTCAGCTGCTTCGGTCTCCCAACACACGTGTTGTTCTCATTAGTGCGTGGTAACTGTGCTGTGACTGAATGGACATACCTGTACCATATGCACCATGGCCCATGGCTGCTTTTCTGTCTAATTCACACGCACGAACCAACAAGCAGAACTTCACAAGCAACACTAGCTCCGCGTGCCAGAATGATATTGAAACCTGTTTGGGTGATGCTTGCCTTTTTCATCCTTTTTGAGTGACCTGCCATTGTCCTGCTTAAGATATTCTTTTGAAGGCCGGGGAGGTGAGGAAAGCTTGATTAATAGCTCCAGCACCTTTAGCGTTTCGACTGCAAACCCACTCACTTTGCCAGGCTTGGGGTCTTCTGAAGGTTTAGGTCCATGTGGAACATCACTGCTCTACATGGGTTCATTGCAGCTTGTAGCTTTGTAATGCACAGCTATGCATTGCAGCACTGGCTCAGTGAAAGATGCGTATCGCAGGTGAACAGATCGCACGTGGCTGTTTTGAAATACGTGGCTCTTCCAATCCCTTTGTCACATTCTATTTTTGTTGAGCATTGGCGGCAGCCATGATGCGTCGGGCGCAGCAAATCCTCAAAAGATTGGATCAAAGGAAACGGTATTGGCGTGATGGTCACCCAATATTGAAGGAAGTGTACCAAATGAGGTTGGACATATTGAAAAAAACATGCCCGCTGTAATCAAGAACGCCCAAGGAAATATATAATGGAATAGAAGATTGAAGAGAATATCAAATAGCAAGATCTCAAAACGTGTCCAAAAGTTAAGAGATGTAAAGATATGCTGTACTGGAGATGATGAATCCAAATACAAGATATCTCAAGATTTCCTGTACTTGAAGGTTTGAAGGTGATACACATGCCCAAAAGAAGTGGATACTACTAGTGAGTGGGTGGAGCCCCCAAGCAGCTGAGCAACTTCTGCAGCACGTACCCCTGTTCCATCGGAGCAAAGATTCGCAACCGGCGAATCTGTTTCTCCCTCCCTCTGAGTGCAGTCCCGTTGAAAAAAAACATGTGACATACCAATCGTTGCCAATCGGCAATGCTTGGCTGCACAAAAACAGGTTCGGGCTCCGGCTCGGCTGGCCATGTGGGCCGCAAACTCTATTTAGGTGGGGCATGTCTGGGAAGCGTGTGCCAAACAAGCGATCTTGAACTTGGCGCTCCGTGTGCTCCGTCTGCGAACGCCGCAAAAGAACGAATTCATCTCGGGCTCGAGCTGGAATTAAAACGCTTGCCTCAGGCGCACAAGGGAGAAAGAGAGAGAGCTGCCTGAAATGAGTTGCTGAATGTTGCTGAGTTTCCATGCGAGTTGCGACATGAGTTGCTTCTTTCTGCCAGCCAAGGGGCTTCTTCTGCCTCCGCTTCAGCTGGACTGTTTAGGCTCGCTTGGGGAACCTCAGGTCGCTCATCGGGAGGATTCGCAAGAGTTACAGAACATGGGTTTTCCAAGGTCGAACTGACAGTCGGTCGAATTGACAAAGAAACGAACGCATGACCACGCATGACCCACTCCTGGAGTGCCACTCCTTCCACATGACCGTAAGGCTTGTTATCTCCTGGATTTCACTCTCTTGGATTCAGCAATCTTTCGCTGCATACACTGGGTTGTGTTGTCCTGATTCTGTTGTGCAGTGACACAGGCAAGTTCTGCCATGAAGAGCCTGCGGAAGGCTCCAGCAACATTCAAACCAGGCGGACCATGCGATCCCTCCTTCAGCTATAGACAAACTTGTGTCCTGGACCTTGCTGCTGGTGTCGACTTGTTGTTCTGGTTTCAAAGGTGACGCATCCCGTTTTGCCCTGGTTTGAACCATCCCGTTACACCGGTTCAACATGTCCCGGTCTAGTGAAGCAGCTGGTTTTCCATGTCTGGGCGTTGTTGCAGAACCTTGTCGTTCTTCTTGTCCTCCTTGTCTGTCTTACAGTGAACGAAACACGTTCTGGGCAAAAGTGAACTCTTAGACTACGTAAACTCGTGACCAGGAGAGTCTTAACTTGACTGCGAATGCCAAGTCAACCCGTGTCTACAGAGATGCTGCCTTGGGAAGACCGATCGAATTGGAGATCCCTCAATTTGAGACGGTCGACCAGTGTTTCAAGTTATCGTTTTTGCTGACGAAAGTGACAAATCCGGGTCCAACCATCGTTCTGCTTGTCGACACGGTGACGGTCCTGGCATCCACAAAGACAGGTTGGCCAGTCAACTAGTCTTCATGTTTCGATTGCAAATGAAACTATACGGTAAGTACAGATAAAACACTCACTGGCTACAGATACAGATGACAGTACAGGCTACAAAACGCGGATTTTGGCTACCAAACGCTCACTTGGCCTAGTAGCCTAGGTCACTATAAAGATCTATAAAGTAATGTAGACTCTTGATTAATAAGACCCCCTTTTTTGAAGAGGATGTCCAAATTCAACTGTGGGTTTATTCATCAAGAGACGTCACTACAAGATGTGAACCATAAATGCTTTATCCTCCTACATTGTCGTTCTTGCTTCTAGTTGCTAAAAGAACAAACAGCTCCAACACCTTCAAACCGCCACGGCTCGTGGAGGTCGCATCGTCGCCTCGTGGAGGTCGAGGCGAGTTCCTCGCAGCCACGAGTTCCGCAGCCGCCAGTGGGGCGCAGTCCACCATCTGGTGTGGTACTGGTGGTGAAGAGTGGACTGCTGGAAGGACTGCTGGAAGCGCTGGAACTCTTAGCACTTGTTGTGGTACTTGTGAGCTGTGCGATGTTGCTGCTCGTGCTGCTCGTAGTGTTGCTC